>PVHY01001692.1:0-87206 GCA_004024945.1 Uropsilus gracilis
AAACAACAATTTGCAGAAAAATGGGAGGAGTGACTGAAGGGGGGATACAGAGGGGGGGGTTATGGAGGGAGGAGGAAGAGGGATACAGAGGGGGATATGGAGGGAGGAGGAGGGATCAATTAATTCACAATTGTGATAAATCAATAAAATGAATTAAAAAAAAAAGAAATAATGTTACCAAAAGCCTGACTATAATCAGAGCTGTGACACTGGTGTTCTTTAAAATAAGGACAAAGGGGCAGCCAAAGAATCAGAGACCTAATGCTCGCAGTTCATTTGTAAAACTGCCTGCCAGGAAAAAACACAACTGACAAGCTTGGTGGTTGATCTGATTCTTGATGGAACCTAGTTTTTCTCCATACCTGACATGGTTGGCATGTTAAATAACTAAGATGCCAAGAGGTGGAAATGTACAATACTTGAACCTGGAACAACAAGCTGTGAAGAAGAGCATCAAGTAACAGCTAATACCTGAGGATGAAGATGACTAAGATGAAGACTCTTTATATGGTCACAAGCAAAAGTGAACATAAATAAAACCTAGCCTAAATGAGTGCTACAAGTCTACAGGAGAGCAAGGGGAGCCCCAAGGGGAGCCCCAAATCCCTGGAACTCTAGTTTTTCAATGAGAGCTACCATGTGAAACTGTTAAGTGGCTATCCTGAAGAGCTTGCATATCAAACTAAGAGCAGAAAATAAGGAAATAAGGCAGAACATCAGAAAGGAGAAGCAATCAGTGTGCGTTATTTCACATTCCTTGGATAAGTTAGAATATAAGCATGTACGAGAGAAGGCAAGGTACAGACAGGGTGATGGAGTTAAAATGAGATGAAGTAGGTAGAATATCAAGTTGAGGTCAGTGCTGAGGGAAACAGGCTGGTAGAAATATCTAGTCTACACCTAATTTTTATGTTTTGGTCTCAGGTTCGGTTTACTTTAGTTCTAGTGGAAGGAACACTGGCCAGCTTTGTTGCTCCACTTCCTCCTTTTTGAGTAATGGTGTGGTAGTTAGGAAATTTTAAGTGCTGTGAAGTTCTTCTCTATTACCAAGTCAGTGGTATTCAGCAGCTGGCAGACAGGAGAATGTGAGACTCTCAGACTTTTCATTGTATAAACAAGAAGGGAAAGATTGAGGAAAGCATAATGTCAAGCTGGAACTGAGGGCTGGCCTCTGTATCATTTATTTCTTTGGGGGACCCCCTCTCTCAGTAGACTGGATCCTTCCTTGACTGTGGCATTAGTTCCACTGGGCTCATGGATTCAGCTCTAAAGCAGTTCAAAGCTAAAAATGACAGGGACAACACCATGATACTAAATGCTTTGAATGTTTTTCCAATGATTCATTCCTTTGCACTCTCTCAAACTGAGCCCAGTGAAGAGATGCAGTTTATATATTTTTTTGCATCCAACATGGAATTTGGCTTAGAAATAAGCTAACGCTACAAACTAAGTCCTGGTTAAAAAAGAAACTAGTAGGAATATATAGCTAGATGTTGATAAAATTTTGCAGTTAATAAAAAGCTTTCTGGAAATAATGCTTTTCTCCAATATGGAAAACACCCCTTTTTGCCCTCAACAAACAAGACCCTATTCCTAGCCTCAAATGTGTCTCAATATCTCAGTCAAACTATAACCATTGGATGTTTATATTGACCAGGTTCAGGATTAGTACCACATCCAAGGATTAGTACTACATGTAAAGATGGTGCTCCACAAAGATTCATGCTACATACCCCTGCTTGCAAGGGGGCAGGTATTACTTATCACAGACATTTTAAAAATATTGGGCAAGGAGTTAACATGACTAGGCAATAGCTGCACAAATTGAAAACACTGACTTAATAAGTCCTATTTCCACAGAGTGGTAATACATTCATCATCTTTGCAGGCTCTATCTTCCTCAACAGTGTCATCTTTACCAGGAAACATTCCAAGTATAAGAATGGCCAACATCAATGTGCTCATTGATGTGTGGAGATCGGTTGGATTCCATTCTCTCCAAACTGTCCCCCACTGAAATCAGTGGCACCATTTACCCAGACAGAAGTCAGTTCTAACCAACACAACGAATTATTAGGGACTCCTTCTATTCCTGCTTGAATGTAAGCCATCACTCAGCATCTGGTAAGGCTGGTGAGGAAACACCATCCTATCTTTGCCCTACGACCCAAGTTCACATGGCTGAGTCTGAACTTAAGTTCCTTTCCTCAGCTGTGCTAAGCAACCAGCCCAGGTTACTAAGATTCCCCACCAACAATGGAGACAAGGAAAAGATGTTGAAGGGTATATTAAGGCGTTTCCTTTTCTCTCCCCTCTTGAATAACCACTGTGATCTCCAGTACACATGGTTGAGTTGAATTGGCACCACAAGAGAGAATTAATGTATTAATAGAAACTGACAGAGCAGTGCCACACCTCATGGTCCAGTGTCCTTGTTTATGGTGACCTAAGCAAGATCTGTCAGTCCCTGCTAAGACGAATGCTACAGATTATCCTGCATCTCTCTAGTAGCACTTGTCCTCATGTTGATGGAGATAAAAACCATGTGTGGATTCCTATTAAAGTTGCATTTTGGGAAAGAAGTGAGTTCATTCATTACTATAGCAGCAGTGTATTAAGTTTGATCATGATGACAATGAAGTCAAGGTTATAACTGCTTCATCCTGTGTTGACATCTGTATACCGAAGTTGGCTACCAGCTACTTTATTTTAACTTGAATGAGGATACACCTGTGCAGTCCTACCACAGTTCTCAAAGTGTGGTCTGTGAACCACAACACAAGAATCATGCAAGAGTTTGTTTAAAAAAAAAAAAAGAGTAAAAAGTAGATTCCTGGCCCCACACAAGACCAAAAGGGAAACAAAGGACATGCTGTGCTCAAGTTTGAGAACTACCTTCCTGCTGGATAAATCTATGCCAAACACACAGATGCTGGGCAGTCTTATCTTTACAGACAAAGCATTGTTGACATAATTCACCTGGGGAATTGAAGAATAGCAAAGCCACAGTGTTTATTATTCAACTTGAAAGGTAAGTAGAGGAGGTTGTGGAAACTTTTTCATGAACATCAAACAATTTTCATCTCTCCTAGATGTAATTTTGCACAAAAAAGTAATACACTTCAGCTTCTCCTGGGAGATTTTGTTGGGTAATATTAAGCCTTTTGTGTCCACACACTCTCATAGTTTGCATTAAATTCTAAAAACTCTTTACATCTTCAGGGAAAAAAAGATTCGAGTTGTTGGACCTAGATTTCACAGCTTATTATACTAATAATTCAAATTTCAAGTTGAAGTGGTTGCTCTTGGGAAGGAAGAGATGGAGTGGAGATCAATTATCCTGCCCTGAATCCTGTATGTTCTTAGTCCATAGTGCACCTGACCCATCCCACAGACAGCTAATCTGTTCTATTTTGAAGCAAAATGAATGAAGTACAGTGGAATGCTGAAATAGGGCTTAAGACAAAAATCCTTGATGAAAGAGCTGCAATAAAAATTGAAACATAAGGTCAAGTTTTTTTGTTTTTTAATTTTGTCAATGATTCTGTGGTGAAAACAGCTGTTTGAGAGAGTCTTACAGTTTTCTTGTACCAGTTTTTCTCATCTTCTAAAACCTCTGGATAAGGCTCAGCTGAGTTTAAGTGGAATGGAAGAAATGCATTTGGAAACATCTTAATAGAGAAAGTAGTTAAATTCTGAAATAACTGAGTTAGGAACACTTTGTGATCACTCCCTGAAATAATTTGGATGAAGAAAAACAAATTAATTCTCCATAGTGTTTTGAGTTATTTAAAATCATCCATTTGTGCCATGTCAGGAAATTAAGAACAAACAAGATATTGTTTGCAAATGATTCACAAAATGTTTCAATTCATGGAGCCTGTTCAGATCACTATTGAAAACGAATAAAATGCTCAAGAATGAAACTATTGAATGCACTACTGAAAAGGAGGAACAAAGTTGTCAACTGAAATGTTTGAAAAATCTTAACTTCTATGACAGTTTCATATATCTTTACAAAACTCTCCTCATGTGACAGACAGGCAAACTCACACCTGAGAGGTTATTCTGAATAACACTTCACAGCAAGTTGGAGGGAGAGCAAAGCTGGGTCTTTTAAATCACTATCTGCTGTGCCTTGTAAACAATAGTTTGATAGGTGAATTCTGAGCATAATTTCAAAATTCTGTGAACTCCAAAAGCTCTCCAAAGAGATTGCATCATGACTTAAGTTTTATCTCAAGGTTTTAAAATCCCCATGCACAATATAATTAAAATTTGTAACACAATTGGGTTTTTAAGACTTATATTCTAACACAAATACAGTGTACCATTTTTCTTTATGTAAAAGCAGTAATTGCAAAAAAAAAATCTCTGATCATAGGAAGAGAAAAGGCAAGTATCTGTGATCTCATTAGTGAATTCAGGAGTTGGTAGATAGAGAAATAATACTGCTAATCAAGACCAAAATAGCAGCCATTAGGTCTGAAGAGCAAAGTACTAAGCGCTACAAAGGGACCTGAGCATGAATAATAACTCATAACTCACTCATAACTCACCTGGGGCCATTTGCCTGCTGCAAACAAGTAAACGACAAATCAACAGCAGAACTATGGTGCCACTTTACACACGGAATAAATTCTCTGTGAAGATTTCTGCCACTAAGGTACAGACTGTCTTTAAATAAAAAATATTGGTATTAACTCAAGCAGATAAGCCATCATGACATTATTAATAATTCAAATAGGAAGGACAACAGTATAGATGGGGACAGATCTCAGGATTGAAAGCTTGGACTTTTTTTAAACTAGGACCTCAGATCCATCAGATCCAGCAAATGATATATGCATTAAAAAAAAAAAAAGCTTCACATATGTTGCCCTTGACTTTTAGGCTATTTCTTTGGATATGTTTTCCTTCTCATCTTGACAGTTAAGCATATATATAGAAAAAGACTGTTAATACATAGTAATATATACACAGTCTCATACATTTATAGCAAAAGAATAGAAAATATAAAAATAAAGAAATGAAGTTCATTGTGGATGTAGAAATTGGAAGGAAAGCTTTCAAAAAAAAATAGTTTTGCTGCTAACTGAAAAGAACTATCACTTGGAACCAAGTTTTGTAGATTCTAAGCAGAGGTAGGGTTGTGTTCCAATCCTTCTCCTTGATCAATTCACATATAAATGAATATGAAATAAGTCTCTGTGTTTGGCCTGTATTAAGCAAGGATAGTTTCAAGGTAAGTTTGAACAATGATCCAATGGGCAGTGACCACTCAGTGCAGAGTATACCCTGGTCCTCCTGGAGCCAACAACAGGACAGTACATTGAGCATGCAGGACTTTACAGGCACTACCCGGCCCCCTGCTGTCCAACACTGTATACACATTGGACAAAACTTGAAGTTACAAACAGGTACTCTGGCAGCTAAGAGAAAAAGAATGTCAAGTTTAACAGTATAACTGCTCCACTCCTCCATTCCTGCATGTCATCACATAGCCAACATGGTCCAGAAAGCTGTTTTCTTTAGACACTGCCACTGTCTAAATTCCCTGCTGTATTATCTTTCCTCTTCTATGTTTCCATTTCCTTCAAGTTCTCACCTCTCATTTCCCTCTTCCCTTCCAAATCTTCTGGAACATGTAATCTGTGATCCATACTCTATCACCTACTTCTTCTTGCTTTCTTCTAAAACACTACCTGGACAGACGAAACCTGATTTCTCCTGAAAGACCCCACTTCCCTGGGAATTTCCCATTTACAAGACACTCTTTCTCTCATACTTGAGGTAACTTGGGGCTAGGAGGTTGGGTCTGTGTCCTCCACCCACCCAAAACCTTTTCCAGATTACTACTGCTCCACAAGTAAACTCTTTCACTTTTAAGCTTCCTGCAGTTGGTAGCAATCCCATCTAGCCTCTTCCTTTTCATTATTTGAGTATTTCCTTCTCTTTCCCTTCTTCACTGACATATTTGGCCCCTTATAATTTCTGCTCCACGTGATTGGAACATCTACATGGTTATCTGTAGAAAGAAATCTCCTATCCCTTCAAATTGTATGTTGAAACCATAACACTCAGTACTTGTGAATAGGACGTTATTTAGAAATTGGATCTCTACAGATGAAGTCACATTAAGATGGGGTCATCATGATGGAACCTAATCCAATATGACAGATGTCCTTATAGGAAAAGAAAAATACCATGTGAAGACAGAAATACACAGGAGATAAAAAATACTCAGGTAAAGATATAGAGGTTGAGGTGGGGAAGGGGTGGCTGCCACATAAACCTAGGAACACCAGGGCTATCCTGAAACCGGAATGGGCAAAAAGGAATCCTCCCATGGGGCCCTCAAAGGGAGCTTACTCTGAAAAATCCTTGTTTCAGAATTTTTGTTTTAAGTTGTCCGGTTTCTGGAAATTTGTTTTAGTAGCCTCAAGACCTAGTATGCATTATGAGTAACTCCACTAACTATATTATGGCCTGTCAGTTATTTTGCTTCCTCTTTCTCAATGATCTTTTGTATTCCAGTCCAGCCATTCTCTTACATCATATACCTCAGACTTGTTTTCAGTCAAAGGGTCCCATGTCACACCCTACTAACCATCCACTCCTCATCCAGCTTGCATGGCTGCTTACTCAACTGCTCTCAACACTGCTTGTATCTCTTTTCACCTTTTCACTACCAGTCCTCTTCCCACTCAGCTGAAACTCTCAAGGCCTAATCTCCTAAACTGTGTCCATGTTTTCTGTCAACACTTGCCTGGCAACACTTTGACCCTGGCTGAGTCTAACTATCTACTTTCTTCAAGCCTCTGCTGGCACTACTAAGAGTTTCAAAAAAGGATACAGTTCAAAAAATTAGTAGCACTAAAATTCATGGTCATTAGCCTTAACTGGCCCTCCATGCTGGACTCTCATACTGCTCAGCAATCCTACTAGTTGTCTCTGGCCAGCTTACTCACTAGAGGTTTTTACACAAAACTTGCATATCTACTACCGTCCTTGCCTACTGCCTACTACTACTTGCCTACTACAAAGAGTATAAGTTCTTCCTTCACTTAAAGAGTAATTCCTTACCTCTGTTCTAATTACTAATCCTTTATACTTTAACAGCATGCCTCATACTAAGCCATCCCTTTCCTCTTCTCTATCTCATCTTTCTCCCATTGTACTTATGTCAGCATTTAAACACATTTAAGTCTTTCCTACTTCTATCCTCAGGCCCTCTCCAACTATCACTTGTCACTTTCAGAGATATCTGCACTGGTTATCTCCCACCCCTCCCCCACCCCTGTTATCCTTATTTTCAAACTTTTCTTTTACTCTTCATTTCTGCTAAATTGGCTTCTGGTCTCACCACTGCACTGAAAAAGCTCTCACTAAGACAGCCACTGACCTCCACCATCATTGTATTTCATGGACACACTTCATCCTCATATTACTTAATCTTTAAGTGCCATTCAACCTCTCAACTGCACTCCTTGCCACTTTTTTTTTTAGTTTATATGGCTTCCACTACATTACAATCTGCCTGTTTTCCTCTGATCTCTCAGAATTCTCTTCCTTATTCTCTGTGATGCTTTTTAAAGCACTCATTTAAAAATACACTCATTCAAAAATACCGACACTTTCAAGGCTCCCTTTTATTATCTACAACAATTATAAATTCTAGACAAATAATTTCACAATAGCTTGAAGGCAATTGAGAGCATACTGAAAGTGGAAGGAGTATGTCTTTTGAAAGATGGGAAGCCAACACAGTAATATTCACATTTAAGTCAGTTTCCCCCTGAGAATATTCCCTTAATCATGGAGTATGGCATAGGAAGTAGATTTCAAAAACAAACAAATAAATAAAAACTGGAGTCAAAAAACCTCAATTTGGGGTTGTTGGACTGAGGATTAAGAAAGAAGAATACTAGACAAGAGCAAGATCACTATATATGAAAAACCCAAATCCAGCATACAAATTCCCCTCAAACATTGGGTGAACTCATCAACTGTTTAAGGCAACATTCTAACTATCAAATAGAAAGCAACAGTTGCAACACGAAAGCAGGTTTCAGTAGTTTTCCAGTATGGAATATGAGAATTTGGCATTCAAGGTTTCGCTATTTGGAAGTAATTAGGTAACCACTATTTTTATTACTATTCAGAAGGGTTATATCCTAAGACCAATGATGATATCTTAGATCTATCATAGACCATCCTCCCCAGATCAAGAAGATCCACAAGCAATAGCTGTCTCCTAGCAAAAACTATTATACTTTTCAGAGAAAGATCAAAGAAACTTGAAAAACTATATCACTTACAAGTTTCAGTATACAACTACTAGATAAAAGAAATAAGAAACTGTGACTTAAAACTAATGAAAAAGGTCATTAAAAGCAGAATATAGAAGGTAAAATTAAGAAAAAAAACTAAAAATCCATAGACAATCAAAATATTGGCATTAGTAGCTAAGACTTTAAAATAACTAATAAAAATATATTAATCATTTAATTAGGAAAATGAGAGAAGATAATGTGAATTGGAACATATTCAATCTTAGAAATGAACTACTAGAAATTTTATAAATAAACAAGTATCTGAAATTAAAAAAATCACTAGAGGTAGCTAATTACAAATTTACAACAAATAAGTAAAACCAAATAAATCAATAGGAATTATTTACATCGAGTAAAAGTAAGTTTAAGAAAAAACAGTTTTAGTGACCTATTCAAAGAAACTTAATAGATAAATAATTGGATTACAAGCAGGACAGAGTAAATATAACAGATAACACATAATAAGGAATAAAGGGAATATGTCCCTTCAAATTCTAACTTGATTTAAAGTATATAACAACCAAGAGATTCATAAAGTTCAGCAATGTTCAGGCAGGGTAAATATAAGTTAACTGTCTCCAAAAACATTAAACAAAGAGCTGAAAATCAAAGATAGGAATTTTCAAACCTTTTGTTGGGAAGGAATAATAAATGAGAGTATATTACTATGGACTAGTAAAATGAGAATTAACTTTAAAAAAAAAAACTATGATAACATGGAAGTACCTAGAAGAAATGATATTAGCAGAAAAAAATCAGAAGGAAAAAGACAGAGACCAAATCATCTCACTAATATAAAGGATATAGGAAAAACAAGCAAAAGATCAGGAGGAAAAATAAAACAAGCTAACAACCAAACTAAAGTACACAACTGGGAGGAGGGGAGAAGGGAGGGAGTGGTCAGATAATATAATTTCTTATAATAAGAAATTATAAAAAACACTTTTGCTATATATATAAATTATATATATAATATATAAATATATATATAGTAAAAAAACACTTTTGTCAAAGTCCTGAAAAAACAAAAAGTCCAATAGTATTTATATCCACAGAAATTAACCTTCAAAAATAGGAACAAAATAAAGACATTTTCAGTGAAACAAAAACTGGAAGCTCCAGCAAACCTGCTCTACAAAAAACGCTAAGAGGTGTTCTTCATTCTTCAAATTGAAGGAAAAATGCTACCAGATGGAAATTTGGATCTAGGACAAGGATGAAGAACACTGAAAATTATACTTATGTGGATTTCTCTTTCTCACTCACAAACATACACATACACACACACACACACACACACACACACACAAACCTCTATTTTCTTTTCTTGACTTCTTTAAAAGACAACTGACTCTGAAACATAAATAATTAGCAAGTATTGCATATTACATAACTTGTACAAATAAAAGACATGACAACAATAGTACAAAGGATATAAGAAAAGTGGTATAATATCAGTACAAAGGAGGTTGAGAAAGACTAATATCTCTAAAAGAGTATGAATAGACTGAACTACAAAGTTAATAGATGAGATAAAATATAATATTTAAAAGTTCTTGACTTATCCTTTAAAAGGTAGAAAAATGGAAATAAAAACTAGAGGGCAAAAGAAAACAAATAGCAAGATTGTAGAATCAAGCAGTGTCAGTCATTACAATAAGTATAAATAGACTTTCCATTTCAATAAAACAGTAAAGACCATCAAATGGTAGAAAAAAAACAGTATATTGTCAGCAAGGGACAGATTCAAACATCAAGATAAAAAGAAAAATTGAAAAGAAAATTATAGAAAAATATACTACACAAACTATGAGCATAAGAAAGCATATCACTCTATTAATATCAGTCAATGGTAACTATAAGACCAAGGAAAACAGGGTTATTTGACAATGGGAGAAGGATGGATTCAAAACAACAAAATCCTAAATATATATGATCCTAGTAACAGCTTTAAAATAGTTCAATCAAAACTGACAAAAGTAAAAGGAGGCATGAACAAAATCTCAAAGGCTTTTTTTTTAACTTTATCCTTCTCTCAATCATAGTTTTAAATACCTCTCTAGTAATTGATACAGTGAATTGATACAATTCAGTAAAGACACAGGTTTGAATACCTGAGGAACCATCCTGACTACATTATTCAATAAGTATAAAATGCACATTTTTCTTAAAAATATATAAAACATTCATTAAGACAGTCTCAATAAACTTCAAAGGATTGATATCATATACAGTATGTTTTCTGGTCATAGTAAAATTAAATTAGAAAGCAGCACTAAGAAAAACTATATCCCAGTGATTTTATTTTTAAAACCCATTCATTGCTTAACACTTTTCATCTAATTTATTCTCTTTGACTTTACACTTCATTTTTGAAGATCAAAATGTTCTTTTGATTCTTAGATCCAGGCCTTTAAAATATTTAATTCAGTACATAGGTAAGCAACAGATCCTGAAGACCTAATGTGTGTTTGACCCTCTGCTTGGGAAAATAATAGTTATACTTAGAATATGTCAGACATAGTCAGACATAGCTGTAAGTACTTTACAGTTATGAACCCTTGTAACTGAGTTTTCAGTTACAAGAATCCTGTAAGATGGGTAAGGTTTTAAAGCTGATATAACTGAGGCAAAGAGGAAAACCACCTTCCTAAGGCCCCACAGTTAATCAATCAGTAATGGAGCCAGAACAAAGTTATGGCTCCATGTTCATGTTTCTTAACCACACAGCTATATAGCATTTGATTTCAGTGCCCATATAGACTATAGAGGGCAGAAGAAAAGGGAAGTATCACATTCAATGACTATATGTGCTTTTTTATATTTACCATGTTTTCATGGCCTGTATCCCAATAGAGGCACCTAGAAGTATGACTTAAACCCCACTTAAAAAAACTTACTTTCTAGAAAATAGATGATAATCTCATCTATACTATAGAAAACAGCTATAAGAATTTAACACTGCTTTATGTACTCTCTCACAGCATTTTCATTGAATAGTTTATGTTTGATTAAGTAAAATAGATACTTCTAACTTTGGAATGTCAGGCATTTAGAGAACAGATGCGAGCAGGCTGTGGGAAGGGATATGGAGACCTGCCCAGGTATTCTTAAACTCTTAACTACTTGGAGAAAATCTGACTTCTTTATCCTTATGTTGGATCCTTGATACTCTTTCATGCTAAGTATTATAAAACTTAGGCAGTGATTCAACTTTGGAGTGAATAGTCTTGTACTTTTCTTCTTCCTAAATGTGAGCAATATTTTGTCCATAGGATTGAAAATATTAAATGACAGCAGGTAGGCACCCACTTTAGTAAACATTACATATGACACATGATGCCTGATAAATTCTAGGGGAACAAAAGCAAGGGGATCAATATTTCAATTTATATGTATCTATGTTACATGACAAGGGAGTTATTTTTAAAAAATAAGTTTCATAATATTTGGGCTTTTCGTAAGATCTCAAGTTCATAGTGAATTCTACACACTAAAATATCAATTAGAGTTTCAAAGAGAAGTACACAGGCACAAGTTGAGCCTCTGTCTTGGCAAATTTGCATAGGCTTAGATTTTCAGTAGAAAACAGTGACTTTCTGAGCTAAAGATAATAAAAGTAATAGAAAATGAGGAGTTTATTGCTCAGGAAATCTATGTCATCTACATAATGCTGTTGACATAGCTACAAAAGTTTAAATCCTTGGTTTTAAAGAGTTGATACAACTTTTTTTCAGAAACCACTGCAGACCCACTTTAAAAAGAGAACGTAATAACAGTAGGAATGAAATTTCTCCTGGATACTTTCAGTTTGGAAATTAGGTTTGAAAACTGGAATTTTAAGTTTGAATAAACCATTTAAGACATACACAGTGAAACTTCATTCTGAGACAGCTAGGTTTCCTAGGCTTTAGATATACTATTGACTTTTAAAGAGCACAAGGGTATGTTTCATTTCTTTGATTTCTGTTTCACCATTAAAATCAGTAAATTCAACAAACCTTGGTTTACTGAAAAACCTTCTTAAGTTGTTCTTACTTTGTGATGATATATTACTAAGGAAGGTGGGAAATCAGGATTTGGAAAAGTATGGAGATTTCAGACATATCTGACAAGGCTGCAGCAGTTAAATAATTGTATTTATAGAAATAACTAATAATGATTGTCATTCCTTTCTTCTACATGAAAATTCGACTTTCAATTAACCATTTAGTTTTCTTCTTGGGAAAAAGTGGTAAATATAATAAGTAAATAACATTATTCAGGAACATGATGGGGTGAAAAGATCCCAGATTGGTAGTGTGCTCTGGGAAATGTACTCAAATGCCCAGGAAGCTATGTCTTTGAGACCTCTTATCTGTGATAACTTTTGTAATTGGGGTGTTCTTTTGGCAATCCCAAAAGCCCTGCTGGTGGAGTTGTCCCATCATACATTGGCTCCAGAGGTACTGAAGCTAAAAGTCACAGTGACTTCTAAACCTGCCTGACATGGACCTTGTCTCTGCACCCTAGAGCTGTTATCTGGGGTAGGAGAGTCAGAAACCAGTCACAAATAGCATGATTGCTATCCTATGGAGTGTCCAACTTCCCAATTTGCTTGCCCTGGTTCCTGTCTATTGAACATCTGTGTTAAATGATCTAAGAAAATGTAGAGTCTAGATGCTATACTGAACCAAACAAGTCCCCAGTGGACACTGCAAATAAAAAATGAGCTATAATATTGAGGACCAAAGGGAAAGCAATAATTTCCTGGGTTTTGGTGACAAATTTTCTACTTAAGAATGACAGTGAATAAACATTTGAGGTTATCAAAGTTTCCCTTCCATGTCCCCTGGTTCTGGTTACACTTCTGAGTCTTTCCTACAAAACAAGATGCCTTTTCATTCCTGGTACAATGCTCATCAATGCTCATTTGAAAGAGAAGCTGAATAATCATTTGCCATCAATTAATAATGGCAGACCTTCAAAAAAGGGTAGGCCATGACATTCAGCAAGCAGTCACAGAGCTCTCCAAGGTGCTACTCTGTTTAGAGCAAGTGCTGATATTCTTGTGCTTTTGTTTCTTTTTCTTCTACCCTCTCATTCCTTGCTTCAATATTACCTTGTTTTTGGGGTTCATACATCAAAGATATCTTTTGAGTGCCTTATCACAGCTCTCTTTTTTTAAATTTGAAAATAGTTACATGTATTTTATTATATCTTATCTCAAATCATACTAAAGAATTTTGCCCATGATTTCTCCTTTACCATGCATAGGTCAGTGGGTGGACTTATTTTTCTTTTTCTTATCTCATATCTTTCTCTGAGGTCTTTCTTCTTCCTAGAGTTCACCTAAATTTTATCTTTCTGAGTCTCAAATAGCTTGCAATACCCTTGGCTCAGAATGTCCAAGGTCACCCACTGGCTCTGTAGCCACTGATAAGAATGATGTTTGACATCTGTGCCCAATACTAGGTGCAGGAACACAACTCATGCCACTTCATGACTTGTGTTGGCTTTGAAGAATCTTAGTAAATCTTACCAATTTACTGGTACACAGTGTTTATTTAGTAAAAAGGAGAGAGCAGGCCAGTAGAAAGACAGGCAGAATTTCAGGTGACTGCAGAAAAGACCAAAATTGCAGAAAATGATTTCACCTAACAAACTTCTCTCAGGAATGATGACAGGAGACTGAATACCTATTCTACCCTTTCCATGAACTTGAACTTGCTTTTTTCTGTGTGAAGCTCCCCACAGTGCACTTTTCTCATACTATATGTAAAGGAGACACCTCTCACAAGATGATTGTGGGCATGCTAACGGTAACAACTGGTATATACTTTTAGGAAAGTTTAAAACTGTTCATGCTCTAGAGAACATTCACTCTATTCCTGGATATCTATTCTACTTCAAGAAGCAAAATTAAACAAACAAACCCATACATATCATTTTAATGTGTATACAAACTAGTATTATGGAACTGGCTAAAAAATTACAGTATAAGTATATTGCCAGACTATCCACTGTATGTACAACTATGAGAACATACAGGTGTATGTATACAAAATCAGAATTAAGGCAAAAATTAAAACAGTCTTGACAAGGTGATAAAATTTTGAAATATATATTGTATATCTTTAAAATTTCTTAGTCTTATATTCTTGATTTAAATTTAAAAAGAATATGTACAAGTGGCTGTTAGGAAGGCTATCTCTTCAATCTAATGTATATATGAATGGCATGGCATTATTTTTAAACCTTGGAGATACAAAACATTCTTAGGTTATGATATGTAATTGTTTTTATCTAGTTTAGGTGCATTCAAAATGTACTAGGTACTTCACATGTAGTAACTCATTTAATCCTATTAACAACTTTAATAGGTAGTTGCCATTAAATGCCCACTAAGCAGATGAGGTGATTAATTCAGAAAGGAAAGGCACCTTGTCCAAGACTCTATCGTAACTGATGAGTAGTAGTGAAACATTTCGAATTCTAAAGTCAAGCTGCAGAGCCTGAGGCCTAAACCACTGTCCCAGTCCCACTGGATGGAGGACTAGAAAGTGGTACCACTTGGTGCTAATTCACACCAATGATCATTCCTCTACACTTCACCTGACAGATGAGAAAATGAAAACAAGACTGAGTGACTTGCTTATGGTCACATTAATGGTCGAGAAATCACTTCTTGACTTCTAATGACCTGTCTATTAGCCTAGATTATTGGGAATGAAAAGAAAAATAACTTAGTTAAGAATATTTATTTTCATGTGACTCTGTCTCACTGGACTTGGTCACAAATGCTACTGGCAGAGGCCTGTGTTCATGGATCAGTACCATAGTGAGAGGGAGAAAGGTGACTGAAAGGAATTTATCAGAGAAGTGAACCTCATGTTTGCTTAAATTTCATGTGTATGTTTGTGTTATGTATGTTCATGTGGGAAAATGGCATGCTAGTCAGATGAACCTATTAAAAAACATAAAAATCCCTGAAACATGAATCAAAATCCTCCCTAAAACTGAAAACCCAGGACCAAATGGATTCACAAGTGAGTTGTACTAAATCTTCAAAGATGAACTGGCTGGTGCCTCTCCTACAAAAAATCTTTCCAAAAATTAAAAGAAAACTATCAAATACATTTTATGAAGCCAGCATTACACCATTACAAAAACCAAACAAATAAGACAAAAATAGAAACTATGGGCCAATCTCCCTAATGAACACAGATGAGAAAATCTCAAAATCCTAGCAAACCAAATGCAACAATGCAGCAAAAAGATAATACACTGTGGCTAAGCGGAATTTATTCCAGAGACACAAGGATGGTTCAATATCCAAAAATCAATTAATGTAATCCAACATTTCAGCAAAAAGAAAAACCATATGATCATATCAACAGATGCGAAGAAAGCATTTTACAAAGTTTAACATCCATTTATGAAGGTCCTTAGAATTCTTGGCATAGGAGGAACATACCTTAACGTAATAAAAGCCATTTACAACAGACTTACCACCACTCTTATACTCAGCACTGAAAAAGTAAAAGCCTTCTCTTTGAGATCTGGAACAAGACAAGAATGTCCACTCTCACCACTGCTATTCAATATAACAGTGGAGGGCCTAGCTAGAGCAATAAGGCAAGAGAAAGATATACAAGGAATCCAAATAAGGAAAGAAGTAAAACTATCACTATTTGCAGATGGCATGATAATATATAGAGAATTCTTAACAACTTCACAGAAAAATTAACTAAAACAATAAATAAGTAATAAAGTAGCAGGATACAAATTCAACACACAAAAGCCAGTAGTCTTCCTATATGCATCAGTCTGAAGAAGAAATTAAGAAAACCATCCCTTTTACAAAAGGAAAAATCAATATCTGGGAATAAACCTTATAAAAGGGTATGGAACATACAAAGAAATTATAAAACATTGTTAAAAGAAATAGAAGACACAGAAATGGAAAGACATTCCCTGCTCATGGATTGTAAGAATTATCATTATCAAAATGGCCTTCCTACCCAAAGCAATTTACAGATTCAATGCAATTTTAAAAAAATCAATTGTATTCATTAAAAAATTTAACCAATATGGCTGAAATACATATAGAATCACAAAATAACTCAAGTAGTCAAAGTTCTCATGACCCAGAGGATGAAGAATAGAGGTACTAGGCGTCTACACTTCAAACTATACTACAAAGCCATAACAATTAAAATAGCATGGTATTGGAACAAAAACAGATACACAGACCAAGGGAACTAAATTGAAAACCCAGAAATAAAGCCAAACAAATATGGCTAACTACTCTATGACAAAAGAGCAAAGGATAGCACTGGAACAAAGATAGTCTCTTCAATAAAATGTTCTGGGAAAACTAGACCACTACATGCAAAAGAATGAATCTAGACCACTCCCTAACACTGTGCAAAAACAAAAACAAACCTCAAAATGAGCAAAAAAAAAAAAAACTTTAATATAAGACCCAGAACTATAAAATATATGAAAGAAAATATAGGTAAAACACTCTATTACATACACAGCAGAAATATCTTTCAGGGCACAGCTACAGAAGCAAAGAAAATGAAGAAAACATAAGTAGTTGGGACTATATCAAACTAAAAAGCTTCTGCACAGCAAAAGAGACAATAACCAAAACAAAGACACACCCCATTGATTGGGAGAAAATATCCGCACTCATACAGCTGATACGGGACTGATATCAGAGATCTAAAGAAAGTGCACATGACTCCACAAAAACAAAGCAAAAACGGACAGTTAAAAGGAGAGCTGCTTCTACCCAGCATAGA
Organism: Uropsilus gracilis; assembly: GCA_004024945.1. Classification (NCBI taxonomy): domain Eukaryota; kingdom Metazoa; phylum Chordata; class Mammalia; order Eulipotyphla; family Talpidae; genus Uropsilus; species Uropsilus gracilis. Next base: position 17,129 of record PVHY01001692.1, read on the forward strand.
AATTATACTGATTCCTTTTTTTTCTTAGTTTATTTATTTTTTTATATATGCATTTCACATCTTTGTATTCCCTGGGAACCACCCACCACCTTCCCTCCCTGACCACTCCCTCCTATCTCCGCCCCTCCTCACCCCCCCCACATACTGATCCCTTTTATGGAATTTTTATGTACATGTCTATGGCCTAAACTGTCAATTGGAATAAATTTTATAATAAAAAAATAAAATATAAATAAATAAATAAATAAATAAATAAATAAATAAATTAGACATTACCCCAGAATCTTAGTTCTAAGAACTAAGACCAAAAGTTGAACACTAAGAATTTTATTGCTACTGGATTGGTTATTGTTTCTAAATATTTTTGTTTTGAGGGCAATATAATATCACAAATTCATGGTAACAATTGCAGTTCAAGTTTAGAAATAAGGAAATTTTACTGATTGTCTTTGAACTTTATATGTACTTCAGTTTTTCTTCTACTTATTTTTCTTTTTATCAATCACATTAATATATTTTTATTTGCTGAAGATGTATTTTTTCAAAATTATATATAATATTAATGAAAATTTGATTATTGAAAACTAAAAAAAAAAATGGGCAGAAGAACTTAAAACACACCTATCCAAAGAGGAAATACAAATGGACAACAGGTATATGAAATGATGCTCAATATCACTTATACTCAGGGAAATGAAAATCTAAATCACAATGAGACACCACCTATCACCAACAAGAATAGCCCATGTCAAAAAAATTGACAATGACAAATGTTGGTGGGATACAGAGTAAAAGTTGCTGCTGGTGGGAAAGCAAATTGGTCCAACCACTATGAAAAGCTGTGTGGAGAACACTCAAACTACTAAAAATGGAGCTCCCATGGTCTGGCGATTCCAGAGCTAGGAATTTATCCATAGGACACAAAAGCATTAATTCAAAAGGAAACCTGCACTGCTATGTTTATTGTAGCAATATTTACAATGGAAACAACATAGATGCCCAGTAACAGATGAGTGGATCAAGTATAAGTATATAAGTATATAAGATAAGTATATACAATGAAATACTACTTAACTATCAGAAAACAAACTCATGCCATTTGCAGCAACATGGATGGAGCTGGGGGGGATTATGTTCAGTGAAAGAAAAGAAAGAAAAGAGAAAGTATCAGATGACTTCATTAATAGAAGGAATATAGGGAAACCAAAAAAAGGCTCAGGGAAAAAAGATGAAACTAGAATGCAAGTTATAAATCTGAAATACACAGCAGGGGAGGAGGAGGCAGAAGTGTTGAAATAGGGGAGGGAAGAGCACAAGGGACCAAGGGACTATGATGATGGTCAAGGGTGATATGGTGGTAGGAGATCTACAGAGATTAGATCAAATTTTGTACAAAGTGAACAATGATGTAAGAAAATTTAAAAAACTGAAATTAAAAATTTTTATCTACATGATTCTACAAGAAAAAATGTCATAATGTCTTGTGAGAAAAAAGGTTCTGTGAGAAAAACTGGGCATGCAATGTGATGGTTAGTTGCATGTCAGCTTGGCTAGACTAGTATTCAGTGATCTAATCAAGTACCAATCTAGGTTTTGATATGAAGGCACTGGTAGATGCGAGCAACATATATGATCAGGTGACTTTAACAAAGGATTCCCTTGAGAATGTGGGTGGGCCTCTCCCAATCAGTTGAAGACATCAAGAAAGGGAGGGGGGGGGGACAAAACTGGTTGTGGAAAAAAATCTGTCAAAAGACAACACAACTCTTGTTTAAAATTTCAGCCAAATGATAGGATCTAGAGTTCAGACTTGCCAGTATCCATAATTGTATAAGTCAATCCCTTAAAATTAGTCTCTCTGTCTGTGTCTGTCCAACACTCAGAATAAATTCTCTTGATTCTGTTTCTCTGGATGTGAAAACTGCTATAAAGGTCTTACAAAGACTGTGAAGTACTAGGAGAATGCTGAAAACACAGCCCCACTTCACATACAAATCATGAAAATCAGGAATGGACTGCAAACGGAGAAAGAAAAATTTGGTCAAAGGGATATGACATGGCATGTCAATGTTCCTTTCTGCCCCAAAGTCATAGCCAGCAGACAGTCCTAACCATAACTGCACAGTCAGAATGAATGAAAAGGTTATGTTGCTTGCAAACACAGGTCCAAACACCCATGAGTTTCTTAGGAATCAAATGACAGTTGGAAGCAAAGAACATGCACTCACATTTCTAGAATTAACAACAGAGAAAGCAGTTCTGAAAGTATTAAAAGAATCTCCTCTATGAGGGCTGACAGTGACCTCAGGCATTCTGGTGTTCTGGTAAACAGTAACAGACAAGGATCCTCTAATTCCTCACTCTGGGTTCCTGCAGCAATGTTTCCTGGGCTAAGGGTTTGTTTTAAATCTGATTTACTTACCATTTTAGAAATAAATGTGTCCTTTCAAAGTTTCTTTGTTGTTCCCCTCATCACCATCTCCTGGCAACCCTCTTCCCCTAAACAACTACTTGGGAGACGCTGGGGGGGTTGGGGGAGGGAGGTAAAGCCACAACCTCACCTTGGCTTCTGAAGTGGGTTCCAAGAAGCACAGCCGGTTCCCAAGTCCCTCAGCCGCCAGGCAGAACTTCCTCTGCTCCTTGTGAATGTTCGCAATGCACTGGAGAACCACTTCATCTTCCTGCCAGCAGAGGGAGACACAAAGCTTGAGTGGCAAGGAGCAACCTCCCATGCTGAGCCAGACCCCCAGATCACCTTGGTGTACCTTCATCACTTAAGCTGCCAAAGAGGCGCATGCTTTTGAATTTTGGAAAAAAGAGTTTGTTATTTACACAGCACAAGTGGGGACCTTCCCTGAGTCAGAACTCTTCTCAGTTCTAATTTAGGGTCAATGAGATCAAGTGCAGGGAACATATTATATATTACACACCACGGGCCACATTTCTGAGATGTACACAATGCACACAGTCCAGGTCAGTGGATAAATGTCAACATATGCAAACATGAAAGTAAATCTGAGCACTCTAGATATGAAACAGGAAACAGTAAGGTGCAATGGAAGGAAACAGAATATAGGCGCAAACAGGAGATGGGATTGGTGGAAGGCTGTGGAAGAGGCAAGAGGCATGTGTTGTTAGGGGATGGAATGTAAGTGGTGGTGGTGGGGAACATGTTTGCTGACATGACAGAAGGAAACTACAGAGCATAATAATAGGAGATGAGTTTCAGATAAATGGGAAATGAAGATTGAGAACCTTGAGGATTCATACTGAAAGGAGGAGGTGAAGGTCAAGAAGAGGAGGAACCCTGAGTCCCCAAGGTCCTCTTTCTTATGTGTCATTCTCCAAAAACTTCAGACCTTTTTCACAATAGCATTTCTCTTGCTGGTCCAGAAACTTGTTAATTTTCATTAACTTGCAAATTTCCAATTTACACTCATATGCCCACCTCTTGCACAACTTCCTGAGACTGAGAGGAAAATAATCCTGTCTCAGTTTCTCCACTCTTGCTCCTCCATTCTGTCAGCGTGTGTTCTCCACCACTACTTGACTTTGGGTTTCAAATAACAAAAAATATTTCAAATTGTGGCAAAGTTGAGGGAGTAAAGTTTTGGTAAAGTTGGTAAAGATTTCAGGTTGTGGTGAAGTTGAGGGCATTTGAGAGCTTTCTCCTTAACAACTGCTTCCCTGTTTCCCTGGCTCACCCCATGATTTGCGGGGTGTCTGTCCTGGAGTATTGGAATGGCAAATTGACGAGAATGACTTTTCTTAAACTGTGTCAAAGTCATATGGAAAAACAAAATCCTTCACTGAGAGGGTATGTGAAGAGATACAATAGTAATAGACCTCTAAGAAGTCTACTGGTATCTCGAGATTGTTCAGAGGCTATAAGGAATTGCAAGAAGCCACAAATCACAAATATGAAAAGAGAAAAAGTAGCTCCACATCTTTATGAGCACTGAGACATCACTGATTATAATTAAGGTGCTTCGATAATAGAATTCCAAAGCCTTTATTTAGTGTGAAAGTCAAAATTCGTGGTCTTCATTTTAATTAAGACAGAAGAAAGCCCTGGAATATCCCTGTTTTCAAACACGGGCTTAGTGAAATCTAAGAAGAATGAATTTTTCCCGAGGTGAAATCTCCCTTGGATGCTCCCCACTAAAGGGCAGAGGCAGTAGGGGAGAGAACTAAGTTGTCAAAACGACCAAAGGGGGCGATATGTGCGCTGGTCCTCCTACTGAGAAATATGTAAGGAATGGCTACCTATACATAACTCACCAGTGAAAAGCAGGCATTAGGAAATCACAGGGCTGTAACTATGGACCAGACTTGTCATGAATTGGTGAGTATTGACCAAGTTTTCAATATGAGTCTTAGAACATTTTTTGCCATGTCTTCACTTCCTGTTTGTATTCCATTCAAGGAGCCCAAAACACCTTGGTTTGACCTTGCACTAGCTGCATCAGGCCCTCTCTGGAATTTTACCCATACCCAAATTCATAACTCTGTAGCTTAGACTACCAGTCAACTAATGTAATAAAGGAAGCTGCTCTGGCTCAATGACCATCTGCTGATGAGCAGCCTGACAGAATTACTTTCATAGGTCAGCAGTCTGGACAGAACAGAGATGGGTGTAGAACTCTGAAACAAATTTATCCTCTTGAAATACTTTTCCCTTTTTCCACATGGAGTCTGGAACCACATACTCAGTGCTCACCTGGTTGCATGAACCACCTGGAGGGACAGGCTATAGCTATCTTTGCTCCAGAGAGTAGTCATTATCTCTACAGACCTTCCATAGACAGATATCTGGAACCTGCAAGTTTGGCAGTGAAAACTTTGTATCAAAATTCCATTTGGAAGCATGATGTTAGTAAAGTCAATGCATCTCATTACCCCTCTCACTTCATGGCAAAACACAGAACCTCCACTTGGCTAGTTCACTCATCCTGCCACTAATGTATATTTTCTTCTTTTATTGTATCTCCCTTTTTCTTTCCCCTTTTGTTTTAAATCAAATCTGGTTATTTCTAGAGACTACCCTTTAACTAGAAGTTGTAAATTTCTACTTCTTTTATCTCTACTCCCCAGAAGCTCAAAATCTCTTCACATTCTCCAATGCCACATCTATTATTCTTCTACTCAGGTTTAAAATCTTTCCTGTTTTGAGGTATATGCTAGCCAATCTTGACTTCTTTTTGGGAAGTCTACTAAAATCCTAGTTACTTCTCCCACCATTTATCTGACTTTTGAAGATATTCTGAAAATCTATGTAATTATGATCTGTAAATACTGTAATAATAGAACTGAAGGCTGAAGAATCCTCTCATGGCCTTTGGCCATCATCTTGAGTAATTCCAAAGTTTATGTGGACAATCTATTCAAAATCAACACTAATTACTTCCTTTCACTTTCAGTCACAGATTATGATACTCCTTGTCATAATCTAGAACATTTTCCTCCAAAATCCTAAAGTTGATCTATTAATCTTACTCTATGAAGCCAACCTTCTATCATGATTTCTCACTCTCTAACTTCCACCAAGCTTATGTTATCTCATCAATATTTCCAGTTCCTAGAGGGTAACTAACCCATCTTCATTACTTTTCTACCTCAGCAAAGACAATGACTTCTTTTCATAGCTCTCCCAAATATATCTCTGGGGTTCTGTCCCACTATAAATATACGGGTTTTTTAGAAACAAATTTTTAGCTTGCTTGAATAAAATCATGAAATTGTTCCTTTAAGATTCATGATGTATTTACTCAGTATCAAGGAATCAGACTTCCCCACCTGTAAAGGACAATTACAAAATAAATAGAAATATGAGGTTGGAAGGCCCAACCATCAATAATGGTATGAGGAATAATAAGACCTTTGACACTTATTCAGGTGATGGGTGTAAATCTGCAAGTCCCAGTGAATACTATCTGTAAGATAAAGATTATCCACCTTTTATCAAATAAGTTAAAAGGTCTCTGCCTGCTATTTTTTATATTTTTATTGTGTACATATATATATATATTTTACATCAATATTTAAAAAATAAGCTCAAGCTGATTTTTAATTATAGGAAACAAATTTTCACTTAAATCATATTTTTGTTTTGTTTTTAATTTTTACATTTTTTAAAATTGATTACACATATGTATATATATTTATATTATCTACCACAAGGTTCTCCCATCACCTTATCACCTGTGAATAATTATCTTAACCTCTTGTGTCCATCCTTCCCCCAATTTACCCCTCCCCCTCTCTTGATCTATCTTTCAGTTTTGCTAATAGTCAGTTTTAAATTTTCCTTCTCCTTTTGTTTGTTTGCTTTCCCTATATTCCACATACAGGTGAGATCATCCAGTATTTATCTTTCTGGCTTATTTCTGCTAACATGATTCCTTCTAGGTCCAACCATGTTATTTGTCTTTTTTGACTGTGCGATAACATTCCATTCAGTACAAATACCTCAACTTTCTGATCCATTTGTCTGTTTGGGGGAATTTGGGTTGTTTCCATATCCTGGCTATTGTAAACAGTGCTGCAATAAATTTACTAGTACAGGTATCTTTTTGATTTAGTGTTTTGATATCCTTTGGTTAGACTCCCAGAAGTGGGTTTGCTAGATTAAATGGTGGTTCCATTTTCGGTAGTTTGAGGGTCCTCCATACAGCTTTATATAGTGGTTGCACTAGCAGTATATTGCATTCACATCAGCAGTGTAAAAGTTCCTTTTTCTACACATCCATACCAGTACTTGTTGCCCATTATTTTTCATATGGGCCATTCTTTCTGGTTTAAGGTTGTATCTCATTTGGTTTTGATTTGCATTTCCCTGATTACTAGTCAAATTGAGCATTTTTCATATGCCTATTGACTGTACTCCTCCAGAAAAGTTTCTTTAAGCTCTTCTCCCCATTTTTTGACTGGCCTTTTTACTTTGCTTTTGTTAAGCTGTGTGAGTTCTTTGTGGATCTTTGATATCAGACTCTTGTCAGTTGAGTGGTTATAAATTTTTTTTCCCATTCGGTTGGGTGTATGTTTTATTGTCTCTTCACTGTGCAGAACCTTTTTAGCTTCATATAGCCTCAACAGTTTGTTTTCTTCGTTTTTTTTGTTTGTTTGATTGTTTGTTTGTTTTGCATGTATAGATGTGTCCTGGAAGATGTTTCTGCAGTATAGGTCATGGAAGGTTTGCTTATGCTTTCTTCTATGTATTTTATGGTTTCAGGTCTTGCATCCAACTCTTCAATCCATTTTGAATTATCAACTAATCTACAAAGAGGCAAACAACATACACCAGAACAAGGATAGTTTCTTCAATGAATGGCGTTGGGAAAACTGGATTGCTACACGCAAAAGAATGACTCTAGACTACTCCTTCTCACCATAGATAAAAACCAAACTCTACCTGGTTTTTAAAGTGGTCCCCTCCCAATGAATTCTACCTTCTAACTCTAACCTTATTTCCCTTCTCTCCTTACTGGCTCTTAAGTAAATCTTGCTCAGTGTCCACTAAATGCTCCTTCTCAAAGTCCCTCCCCCATTCTTTTCTCAATTCTGCATTTTCCTAACTGTTCCACCTTTCTAATGGATTCTTCGCATTTCCTCTTTTTCCTAAATATAGGGATTTTCCAGGGATAGGTCTTTGACATGTTCTCTTAGCAAATTCATTCATTCTTTAGACTTCAAATTTCACTTCCAAGGAGTGGTGATACCCTCTATATCTCTAACCTGGTGGCCATCTAAGTTTACAATCCTCCACCTATTCCTAACTTTATCCATGGACTTACCAACACCCATCACAAAAAGACTTTTCAGTTTACACATCCTTATGTGTTTCCCATTGTTTGTAAATGGCATACCCAGTCTCTCAGCAATTCAGGTTCCAACATTGTTTTCTGTCTCTGAGTCTTCCCTCTCTTATATCCTATAGTCAGTGGATCAGGAGGAGAAAAGAAAGGAGGCTCAGAGGCTCAGGACAGGATATTATAACATCCAGAGTATTCTTCTCTGACCTATAACCAGAGGCATGGCTCAGACTTAATTTCCTGCTAAAAATTCATGCTGCCAATAAGATCGCCACAAACTTCTTGAAGTAACATTTAAGGACTTAACTTCCTTACCTATTTTCCTAACTTCCTCCCTGTAGAATTCCTTGGCCTCATCCACCATTATGCCCTTATTCATGCTGCCCCTACTTCCAAAGCTGTCCTGATTTGCCCTATCTTTCCATATTCCTATATGACCTGTCTTCCTAAGATTCACTCAAATACCACATTATTTTATGATTCCCAATGTACTTTCTCCAAATTTCCATGACAATAACACCACATTTTTGCAATATGGTTATTTACATGCTTGCCTTATCCCTAACTGTATCTTCTGCTTTTTGAAATGGCTAACATTTAATGATCTCTAAATATATGATAGGCATTGGGCTTTATGCATAACAGCCCACTTAAGCTTCACATCAACAATATGATTGGGCACTATTTTATATCTACTTGACAAATGAGGAGTCCCAGACTAGAACAGCTAAGTAATTTGCCAAACGTCTCATGGTGGCAGAAGGAAGAGCGTGGTATCCATTCTAAGCAGTGTGCAGTCATGTTTCTCCCACTCCTTTTAACTGGCTTTATCTCCCTTGAAGGCAGAATTCCCATCTGGTTCACATTTAATCCTATCAGGATGCTTACTGGCATGGTATGTTATGTATATTATACGCCCAGTTAGAATTAATGAAGTGAATGTGTTTACCTTTTAACTATTAGAGTAGAAAACTGATTCCCAATCAATCTGGGAACATGTATTTGATAAAAAATATGTTGATTGACTGAGACATAGAGTCAGATTCCAAAAAGGTTACAAAATGAGTGACCTTTAGGAAGGGTCACTCTCATTGATGAGTCAGAACTACATAACCTTATGAAATGAGAATAACTGTTAACTTTTTAAAAAATGGGGAATAAGCATTGAAGTTCATTTCAAAAGTTTTTTGTTCCCGTGGCTTAATTATTTTTATTATTATTTTGGACATTAAGTCTCACTATTTTTGCCCATGGAACCACAGGCTCTCGTTGCCTGGGGTACAACAGACTCAAGCAAACCCCAGCTTCAGCTTCTCGGGTAGCTGGGATTACAGGCGCGTGCCACCACGCCCAGCTATTTTTTTGGAACTAGGTCTCACTACGGGCCCCAGGCAGGACTCGAACTGCGATCCCTAGCCCCGGCTGCTTCATAGGCTGAAGCTTACAGGCATGAGTCACCATGCTCAGCTCCCATGGCTTAATTATTATTGAAATTAATATCATGTGTTCATTCTATACCAGACACTCTGCTGAGATTTCTCTTTAAATTATTTAACACAACAGTATAACCATTTTAAGAGTGAGGAAACCAAATCTCAGATAAATTCAGCAATTTTAGTAGAAGAGTTTAATGAACAATATGAGCCACCAAGTTATAGCATCTCAGGTTAAACCTTAAATCCATCCAGTACTGGAGTTACTGATATTCTATTTTATACATTAAAAAGTTGTAGCACAGAGAGATTCATTAATTTGGCTGATGTTTCACACTGTGTCATAGGTTCTGACCTTGAACCTAGAATGCCACAGAATCAGGAGCCTGCCCTTTTCACCATAGTGCCAAAGTGGCTCTTTTGTCCCAAGAGACTGACCTTAAAAAGAGCTCTAAATCCATGCCTTCCTGACTCTAAAGCCTATGGTGATGGTGTCGATAAAAAGACAGCTCCCTGTCCTCTCCTATGGCCATACGACACTAAAAGAACAGAACACAATGCTGGATAGAACAGCCGGAGAACTGAAAATCCAATACAACACATTTTCTTCTGAGCCTAGTAACAACACAGGAAGAAGTAAACATCATCCCCCAAACTTGCAACAGAGGGAAAAATGATTCAAAGTTAAGGTATCTCATATGTCAGCATTCCTTCAAGCTATGTGGTTCACAAACGCCAAGCAATCCTGTCATAGGATTCAGCTTGCTGTGGTGTTGATTGATTGTCCCCGTCTATAGTTATACAGCCTTTGGCTCTCTCTGCTTAGATTTCATATTATCACAGGTCAGCTCTGACAAAGTAAAGTTCCTTCACACTCCTCTTCTAGATTTGAAAGTGAATAGAACTTGCCTATTCCATTCATATTGCTTTTTTTTTTTTTTTTTTTTTTTTTTTTTTTTTTTTTTTTTTTTTTTTTTTTTTTTTTTTACAGTCTGGCTCATAGCCCAAGAGCCAGAGTGACCACATTTGCCAACTCTAAATTGATGACTGGAGGTACCTTTGCTCTCCTTCTCCCTGGGTCATTTGTAAAGAACTCCACGGGACAAAACAAAATGGCTGACAGCCCTATTTATGGTAGATCATTAGGCAATTGATGACAGTCCTATAGTTAGATCTGCACATCACGGGTACCAAGAAGCTCGTGAACACAGAGCACGTGGGACTGAATACAGTTCAGCAGATTTCATGGATCACATTTAAGTGCAGATATTACTGCAGAAGAAAATCCATAACCATTTATTGCTTTAAAAATACTGTCCTGGGCACTCATCTTGAACATTAGTCTCTATTTTAGGGAACTGCTACAGATAGAGCTACCTACTAAATATATGCAAAGACTTGAGTGAGAGAGGTTTTAACCAAAAATCTCTTAGATGAGAAATAAGTGGGCTTTTCACAGATTATTCTACAAGGTTTAATGGCACTGGTGGTCTACTCTAAGTTCAAAATATCACTCATATTGCCTATTTGCTTCTTGAAATACTAAGTTGCTTGGGGGTAGGGTATCTCATTAACCTGTGAATCCTCAGTGCTTAACACAATGAGTAGAAAAATTGAGTAGCAAAAAACAAATTGAATAGAAAAATACAGATATGTTATGCTTAATGATAGGATAATGTATTTTGAATATAAAATGAACAAAAGATGTTTGTGCATCAGCTGCATAATAAACATCCTTTGGAACTTTCTTACTCAGAGTCTGAGATGCTAGTATAAAATAACTGGGCTTATTTAAGGATTCCCAGTTATTTTCCCAGATACCCTATGTGTTTCCACAATGGTTCTGTGGTACATACAGGTATTCTTAATCCCACTTGAAAAAAATTATGAAACCAAAGAGGTGAGAGGCAGGAGGGGCCTCACTATTCCAGTGTCTTAGTCTCAAGGACAGAAGTTATGTGTTTCAAAGAACTTGGGGTCCTTTGTTGTTTTGTCTGTTTTTAATTTGATCACACATTTTGGGCTCCTTATTATTTTTGACAGCATTAATGTTGTAAACTTTGTAAACATTAGGGGAGTTCTTCTGTTTGCTTACTACTAACTAACCATTGTAGAAGACAATTAAATGGAAATTTGGGGGATCTCAAAAGACAAAGTTGATGCAGTTTATCATTCCTTTTTTCTTTAAATTCTTTCTTATCTGGCCTGTAACGTACATTTGCTCTGGCTTTCCCCTGCCATTCACTAGTAGTATCTTAATGTCTTTGCTTCTCCTCACATGGTTAATACTGGAACAGTCATCTAGGACTATTTCTAATAGTTCTCTGATTTACCTGCACCCCCTTTGGTGATGTTATTTGGTTTCATGGCTTTGAGATCACTTTATAGTGACTCTCAACCTTATATCACTAGCTTAAATTTCTCTGGATGTCAGATATTTATCTCTAGCTGCTCACTCAGCATCTGCCGGATGTTCAATAGCTTAATATGTCTGAAATCTGTATACTGACCATTTTCTCCAAGAGTGTTCCTCTGTTAGTCTTTTCTACATCAGGATATGGCTACTATGTCCAATAGGTTGCTCAGGCAAGAGAAACAAAAACAAAAATTAAAAAAAAAAAAAACCTTTGCTATATTACTTTTATCTCTCTCACCTCCCATCCACACCAGCAACAAATTTTACCTACTCTACTTTTGAAATATATCCAACTGGATACCTCGAGTCCTTTTCCCAGTCAACACCTAGTTCAGATCACCATCTCTTTCTTGTCATGATTACTGCAGCAATCACCTCTAAAACTGTTTCCTATTCACAACTCTTCTCCACAAGGCAGCCAGAAGTGCTTTTAAAAACCTAACATCACTATTCCACTATTCAAAACTTCCCAGGGGCTTTCTAATCAGGAAAGTGACAGAATTCTCACTGTGCCCTAAAAAATGTGCCCACTTCTCTTTTCTATCATTCTTTCACTTTCTTAGTTTCCACTGCACCAGCTTCCTTTTAAAAGTTCAACTTTTGGAAGCACTGCTCTCCCCTCAAATCCTTCATCTTTGCTGTTCCTTTTCTCAGATATCTGCAGGATATCCTCCCCACTTCCTTAGGTGTCTGCTCAATGTCACCTCATCACATAGCCTTCTCCAATTATCCAATGTGAAATTACAGTTCATTCCCACTCTGCACTTCCCATCTTGCTTACTTGGCCTTCTTTCCCAGCTTGCACTTACCACCCAAAGCTATAATAATATACTTGCTTCCTTTGTATTCCTTCATTAGAATGTAACCTTTATGGATACGACTTTGCATATTGTCCAAGTCTTGAAACTATGCCTGGTACATAGTAGGCATGCAAACAACCACTGAAAAATGAAATCTTAGTCATTTTAATTTCCTATTAAATACAGTTCCTACAAAGATTATTAGTTCATTATACTCTTTTATTCCTTTTATAGAAGGGTCCAACATTTTCAGTCTCAGCTGGAGCTGTTTGCTTATGGGGAATGAAAATCAAAAGAGGTACCCACACCAGGCTGACAGGGCTCTTCTGCTCAGGGAAAGGAGGGAGTGTTCTGTTTCAGCTTTCTACCTTCTCCTACTGCCAAGTAGACAGAGTTTGGAGCCTGATTATAAAGGCTTGGTCCCTTTGGAAATTGTAGGGAAGATGTGAAAGGGAAAAGTCTTTCCATAAATTGATTAGGGAGACATATAGGCATTAGAGTTTACATGTGTAATTAATTCCTTCTCAGAGAATTCACTACTATGCAACAATGGAAAAATGCAGTAACTTGTGACATGACCATGAAATGATGGTCAGTTTGTTAAGATTCCCTATTCTCATGGGATAAAAAATGATGCAGTTGGTGCCAAGGGTATTTCAGACCCACAGGAAAATTTTCTGTAATAGAGTAACACTGCTATGCTGAATACCTCTCGTTCAACCAATGAGATTACACCAGGTATGTGACCACATTCAAGTACATGGACAAACCTCTTTGGTTTCTTTTCAGACACATCATCTAGGGTAAGAATGAATGGCAAAAAACTGTAATACTGAAATAAATCATGATGTCTAATATCTAATCTAAGAGAGGGCAAGGGCTGATAAAGTCATAGCAAGAACAGTTAGATCTCTGGGTCTAATACTGATTTAAAACAAATTTTGAAAAGGATATTTGTCCAAGACACACCAACTCCCAATTTTCATATTCTAAGTGATGAATTTGTGCTGTGTCTTCCCACTTTGTTCCCACTAAGTATCGCAAACCTACATAGACACAAGAACATCCAATTTGGATTCTACCGTAATTCTACTAAAGACCTTGAGAAATGATGATACCATAATTCTTCATTTTATACTATTAGATCTATTTAAGTCAATGTCCTTTGATTTTTATCATTGGTTTATCATTTATCAGTGTACATTGTTTTATCATTGATAGCTTTTATCATTGATATCCTCGGCTTCTGAGTCGAGGCATGATAACAATCCTTGGGCTGTGCATTCACCCTTGACAGCCTATCTGCCTTTAGCCAGATATTTAAAGAATACCTGTGCTTGAGGGAGTGGGTCACAGCACCATACACTTTTGTTTCTGGGGAAATTAAGCTTTGAGGTTCTTTCTATTTGCCTCACGCAATGGATCAGACAGGGTATTTTCTGGAATTTTCCTCTATGATTTGTAGAAAAAAGTAAACAAACTAAAATTCCCAATATGTGGATATACTTGGGTACTCTGTGTATGCATAATCGCTTCAATTTACTGACAGATGTAAATTCTGAAAACAAGAACAAAGCATTCAACAATTTCCATACAAAATCTAATAGTTAGGGAACACTGTGCCTTTTTCAGAAAGGATGATTGATAAAGTTACTAGATGGTAATGAAATTTAGATTGTAGGTCTTTGAAAACAGCTCATTTAAAGATAAAAAATTATTTTCAAAATTTACTGGTCCATAGCACCCTATAAACTATCTAGAACTAGTTTCTAAAAATGCATCCATTTTTTCCCAACTCCATTCAAAACTAAGTTGTTCATTTAAAAAAATATTTGTGTGCCTACTGACATGCTAGATTTAGTCTCATGGCTGAAGGTACAGCTGAGAACAAGCAGATGAGGTATCAACTCCCATGCCTTTCCCCTCCTACTCTATATGAAAGACCATAGAGTCCTACATCTTGAGTCAAATGGGCTTTAGGTTGTAGTGATTTGCAGAGGTGATGATAAAATTCAAGGTAGAAAGAACTGAGTAAGACAGAATAAGAACACAGGGATGTCCTTCTTCACAAATTTCCTCTCCCATATTGAGCTCCTGGGTATATGGTTCTATCAGAGAATATGTCCTTCTGTATTGTCACACTTGACTTTCTTATCTAAATCTCTCTATCAGAAAATTTCTGCTTAGCAGTCAAGGATTATATACAACTCATCTCTATCTTGCTTACTTTATATCCCTAATATCTACTGAATGGAAAGGAAGGAAGTTTAGGAGAAAGAGTAGATCAGAATGCTAAATATGATCTGAGTGAAAAGCTGTAGACCAAGAGTACTCAAAAGGAATAAAACCCAGATACTGTTAGTAATCATTAAGACATGACTCCTGAAGATACATGGCACCAGTGAAAACCAAGTCAAGCCTGTTTCCGCCAAGAGGAAATCTGGACACATCCTCCTATGACAGGACTCAGTGTTGAATTCCACAAGTCTAATCTGGGGCTAAAAGTCAGTTCTTGTGAGCAACAACTTCTATACTTGAGCTTTTAAATATAGCAAGGCTCTTGTATAAGAAGACAGTGAATACACAGCACTAAGAGAAGGGAGGTGATAACAGCCAAACAAAACAAGGATATCCCATCAGACTGTAAAGAGCGGGGAGCACAGTTGCGAGAAAGGACGAACGAGAGAGACACAGTCAAAGACTGCAGGCTATCAGAAGCATGGTTGGTAGCAACTTACAGGAAAATTACTAGGCCTTTTATAGGGTCTAGGAAAGGGGGAAAAAGGTGGCTAAGAGTATGTTTTACAACTAATTAATGGCTAAGGTACAATAAAATTGGGTAAACACAAGTTTTTGTGGGAGAATGGTGGGCAGGGGATTTACCCATACATTTGTTGGTAACTCTTAAGGAATGTTTTTTAAGGTAAACACTGGAGGAATGGAGAAGCTGCTCTTTGTTCTCTGGATGTCTACTATGCCAATTCTGTCTTCAGTGTTCTGAAGCCAGATAAGATAGTGAAATGAAGTTTTTCTAATTTTATAGCATGAGCCTAGTCTGGTCTGAGCTGGCAGCCTCTGACAAGACACCAGCTTAAAAAATTTAGATTTCACAAAAACCTGAAATATCTCATTAAATCAGTTGTCATTAGGCACATTCTACAGGTAAGAACATGTAGGTTTAGACTAAGAGGTTAAATGCCCACAGTCAGATGACTATTCCTTTTGTTAATCCATTATTCATTAATTTCTGAAGCATTCCTCAGGTACCTAACATACATCATGTACTGCTAGGTCCTGAGAAAACAAAAATGTTTCAAAGGTAGGAAGAGATTATTTAAATTCAGCTAAGTGTGACTTCCAAACCCAAGTTCTTCCCACTAAACAAAAGTTCATTTGTGAAGAAAATATTTCAGTAACTTACATAATTGAGAACACTCCCACTTAGTGATGCTAGCTTCTTTTCTCAGCTTATTGGGGTTGCTGGCAGGTATGTGTGTGTACACACATGCATGTGTGCAACTGAAAGGCTTTAATTGAAAGGGCTGCTTTCCTCTTAAGACGTAAACAATCAGTATTAACTCTAGTGAAAATATAACTTTCTGTTTCCCCCATTTACTCCAAGTTGTTGCCCCTGAGCTCTGCTATAAAAATTCTGGAGTAAGTGCCCTGATCTGCTTGTTTTGAAAGACTGTCTCCTCTTCTTGTGCAGTGACAGTCACATCCCTCAGATACTCTGATGAAAGTTGGAGTGAATGGGTTTGGTCCAGTTGGATACCTGGTGTCCAGAGCTGTTTTCAATTCTGGCAAAGTAGACATTACTGTCTTCAATGACACCTTCATTAACCTTAACTACACAGCCAATGTGTTTCAGAATGATAAGTTCAATGGCATGGTCAAGAATGAGAAACAGTCTTATCATCAATGTAAAGTCCATCATCTTCCAGGAGTGAGATCCCCCCAACATTAATGTGGTGATGCTGATATTAACTGTTTTGGAATCCATGTTTTTTTCTCACACCTTGAGAAAGCAGCAGTCAAAAGTGTGATATCTACCCTTTTTCCTGACACTTGTACATTTGCATCACGAGAAGTATGAAAAGCAAGACAGTGCCCACAAGATTGTTAGAAACACATTCTGCGCCACCAACTGGTTGGTCCCCCAGACAAGGTCATGGAAATTTTGATATCATGAGGGGACTCATGACCACAGTTTATACCATCACTGCTACCTAGAAGATCATGGATAACCTACCTGTCCAGGAAACTGTGGTGTGAGGTGCTGCCCAGAATATCACCCCTTTTCTACTGGAACTGCCCAAGTTGTGAGCAAGGTCATTCCTAATCTGAATGGGAAGGTCATTGGTATGCCTTGTGTTCCCCCACCCCACCTGCTGGTCCTGGATCTGACCTGGAAAAAGCTGCTAAGTATGGTGATAATAAGAAGGTGTGGAAGCAGTCATCACAGGGCCCCCCTTAAGAGTATGTTGTAGTATAGTGAGGACCAGGTTGTCTCCTATAATTTTAACAGTGAAACTTACTCTCTTCTACCTTCAATGTTGGGGCTGGCATTGATCTCAGTGGCCACTGTGTCAAACTCATTTCCTGATATGACAGTGAATTTGGCTATAGCAGGGTGGTGGACCTTTTGGCCCACAAGGTCTACACATAGTAAGAGGTCACAGAATCACCTATCCAGCAAGAGCACAAGAGGGAAAGACAGAACCTCAGTGCTGATGAAGTCCTTCTCTTCCACTCATCTAGCATGCTGAGAATATCCTGACCTCAACACCATTTCCATCCCAGATGCCTTGGAGAAGGAGGGATTAGAGAGCCTAATCTTGTCATGCACCATCAGTAAAAGTTCACCATACCCACGAAACAAAGTTCTGAGTCATAACTATATTCCATGAACAAGCTAAAAAATATGCAAGTATCCTATAGCAAAAGTCTTTAGAGCACTTAGCCAAACCAAAATCTAATTAAAACTCAATATAATTAAAAGCATTTATCAGATGGGGTTATTCAATGTAGTGAAGGCTGATTTCTTGATTCCTTTAGACACTAGAATTTCTTCCATATTCCTCAGATGAGAAAAAAAAGCTATTATTTCCTTTTTCTAAATATTGTAATGTTTAGTTCTGAATCCTTATTTGCTGTAATTTCAATCTTAGTCATGTGTAGGGAATTTTTCCCCTTGCTTAGGGCTATATAATAATCATTATATATAATCTATTACATTTGGAATAAAGCAGCTAATTTTCAGTCTGCTAAGATTGCTGCCAAGGTGCCTATTGTCCAGACTCATATGGTTCATTTGATGCACACATCCATTAATTATTCACTCTTCTTGATCCCAGAGATTGTGGTCCCCAAAGTCTTCATGCTTCAGGTTCAGGGCACAGGTATCCATTACCTTGGCCATACCCCTGCCATTTCCTGGGTCAGTATAGGGGCAAGGGACAGAGTTGCAGGTCCTTGCTATCTATGACTACAACCATGCCCCACCCTCCAACTTATGAAGCAAGGCTTTCCCAAGTTTGGCCACTAAGCTCTTACCCTGCCCAAGTCTTAAGTCCCACTACTCCTAGCACCTCCTGAATTTTCACCTCTAAAAGACTTAGCTACCATCTCAGGACAAAATTAAGCCCCAGATCTCCAGGACACAAAGACCTGTTTGTTGTGGTGAGAAAACAAAGGAAGAAAATTTTCCCTGAAGATTTCTCACGTTAATACATCTATAGAAAAACGAAAGAACAACAAAACAACCTAACACCTGTGACTGCTATATAGCTATGGGATTCTGCCCCACATGAACATGAGACTATAAAATCACCAGGGGCACTTTTTAAAATACACAATGATGTCTAAGACCTATTTCAACCCAAATGATGGGGATCTCTGGGAAAGGGTTTGCAAGGTGCAAGTATTCAGCTCTCATTCATATGAAGGAATCACGGTGAGGATAAAGGACTCCTCTCAGACTCACATCAGAGGTCATAGCTGGGAAGTCAGAAGAGGCTGATAGGTATTCTGATAAAGGTATGGAGTCACAGGGAAAATAAGTGTGTTTTAGATGTGATATTAGGAAAGTATTAAGGAAAAAAAGCCCAGGATTCAAATCGGAGGGTACAGTTGACCTGAGGCCTCCCAGTTACCAAAGGCTATTGATTTTGGATCCTCACTAGATGTGTTTTCCTAGAGCACTACCCAACTCCCTTTCCCTCTCTTTCTCTAGATCTTCATAATGTTGCTTAATGGGACTTCTTTTCTGATTATAGGAAGTAGAGAAATGATCAGCTGTAAGTGAATCACAGGAGAAACTGGTATTTCATAAACTTCTCCAAAACTAGGCAATTTGAAGTGAACAGTGGACTAGCAGCTTAAAACAAAAACTAGCCAACATGTTCTTGGTGAGTGTTGTCCTGTCTCTGACACTATATACCATGACAGCTGATCCTCCTTTCTCAACATACGCCCCAGGCTACCAAGATAAGTGTGTATGACTTTTGGATAACTTCAAAGGAGAACCGTAACACTACTTTGAATGGCTAATACTGGTTATATCCCCTAAAGACACCAAGGTGATTTGTATAGTTAGCAAGAACAGAGGCCTCTCAGTGTCTTAGGAAATTCTCCACAGCTGCACAGTGGTGGATCCTGGAAGAGCATCAAGATCTCCTGATCTCTCTACAACAGCACATTTCTCTCTCAGTGGTAGGAATCAGACATCTCAACAATGATCCAAAGCTAATAAATATCCTTTTCTTTTTACTTTGGCACATTTTTTTTCCGACCTAGAAATGGGGAAAGCATTTTTAGTCATCTTTGCAAAATGTAGGGACTATACAGAGTTGGCATGGCAAATGCTAAATATTTGCATAACTTAAAAGTTATGCAAAACCAAGAAATTTCGAGTCCTAATTCATCAGCAGGTAGTTGTCCCTGTGTTGAGCACAAGCAAAATTCTAGCCACTATGCATTACTTACGGCCCCAGGGACTGAGATCCTTCTCTTTTATAATTTTAGGTTGTAAATCCCTGACTCAAGTCAAAATTAAGTATCAATATCGACTTCTTTCATATAAAGCAGATCAATGATACAGAAAGGTCTCTATTTTATCCCACAGTTGCAACTAATTGAAACTCTGGTGATTTCAAATTCAACCTTGACTGACTAAAAGAATACAGAGTAGATCACAATAGCAAGAATCAAAGGTGATGTCCATGTTGACCAGCAAAACCCTAATGAAATGCTCATCACCTCACCCCTCCGTTACCACTGTCAGGTTCTCCTGTGCAAATTTACCTTCAAACAAAGATAAGAGAAGGAAAAATGGTTTATGTGGAATTCTAGAAATGTTAGAGGTGGAGCAACTCAGGAGGCACTAAATCCAAATTTGGTGGGAATGCATACATACACATGTCCAGATTGAATTTCAAGCTACTCTCTTTATAAGGGAAAAAATTCAAATGCACAGTACCAACAGATAGCATACAAACTAATTTTAAAATGCAATCCTATTTTACACAGGTCTCTTACCAATTAAAAACTACTGTGCTGCCTACCAACTGTCAGGGGGATCCACTATCAAGCAAATCCTATTGGCATTCTATGAGATCAATTGTTTAGATTTTGGGTTATTTAGCCTGTGGAATTCCTAGCAGAAAGGAAATTTATTACTCATCTGCAACTATGGGAAGGATTGATATGTGGATGATGGTACCCATCTGTTATTCACAAGGGTCAGAATGAGACAGGGTGGCCCTAAAAATGTAGCAGAAGATACTGAAGTGATATTTAAGAATTTACTGAAAGTGAGGGTTAAACACTTATAAATTATTAAGATTGCATTACAGTTATTTACAGACAGAAGACAGCTTCCTGCTTAGGGATGTTTAAGATATCTTGTGATTGGGATTCTGTAAGAATACAATGGAAACAGATATTAAAGATTATTTCTGGTCAATTTACTCAAGTTTGAGAGTCTTGATATAAATGCAAGAAAAAACTCAAATGCTTAACTGTTTCATTTTCCTTCTACTCCGGCATGGCATTATGTACATAAACAGGCAAAAAAGTATTTTTACTGCTTTATCCTTAACAATGTATCATGCTTTGCATAATACTTTTTTCTAAAACCAATATCTCAACAATAGGGCTGCTGAGGTACTGTCCTTATGACAATGTGACAAAGCCTTATCCATTTGTTCATTGATGTGCGGTATTATCTCTGCATCTGCTCTCAATTGCTTTCACTTTAGGTTGCCAGCAACCACTAATTTGTCTTATCTGGGGGGACATTTTTCTGACCTTGTCTTTTTTGACGGCTCTGCACGGCAACATTGCAAATCTCATTTTTCTGGAAATGGTTTTCTCTCTGGGTTATTGTCTCAGTCATCTTCCCATTTTATACTATTTTATTTGGTCTTCTCCACCTTGAGAGTTGGTTATTCTTCAGGATCTGTCCTCACGTTTTTGCTGTGCTCATACTATTTGCCACATGACTGCATACATATTCATTTCTACCCACATTGTCGCCTTTACTTAAAGCTTTTCAATCTTATCTAAGCCTCTCCAATGCTGTGTTAGAATTAAGGCTGCTGATTATCTCCATGTGGATGTCCCTGTCAATTCATTCAAACTCCTCCTGTGATCTTTCATTTCCCAGATATGTTCCTTCTGCACTTCCTGTATCCATGACAGGTTATCATCATTCACCCACATTCTCATTGCAGAAACCTGGAAGTCACCCACAGTTCTTGCTTATAGGTATTAAGATAGAATTTCCATTACTTCTTCCTTTTCTCTTGTTTAGTGTGGGCTCCCAGTATTGCCGCATTAGCATCCTTACTGAACCTGGCCTTCTGTTTCATTTCTCTCCACCAATTTTCCATTTTCTTGAAATTGGGTCCAAAACGGGTAGAAGACTAACCAACAAACCACAAGTCCGCATCACCCATGTGTAGTAGTTGTCAGACAAAAGCAGTTTAAACAACAGGGCTTATGAACAAGGAAAATTAACCAGGAGAATGAAAAGTCCTCAAAGTCACAAGTGGCCAATTATCTTATCCCAGTCACCATTTTCAATCTCAAAGACACAGGTCCAAGATGGTGCCCTTGGCCCCTCCAAAACTGAGGCAGGCACTACAAAATCCAGTCTTTCTTCGGCATCCTGTCTTCATTTCTTCTCCAATGTTCCACACTGCTCTGCTTCTCCAAGGCGCTGCAAACTTCTTCCACAATTGCTGATGCACAAATAAGCTTTCCAAATCCCTGGCCATCTCCAGGTACCAGCTCACTATGCCGCTTTGCTGCAGACCATACTCTCCACATAGGCTACTCTTCTGCTGGCATCCACGGCTTCTTGCTACCACCAACTCTATCTTCCAGGGGGTTTCACCTGGCCAGGCCAGGTGGGCCTGTTCTCAGTTCCCCTTTTTTTCCCTTTTCCCCCTCCCTTCCTGTCCTTTTTCTCTCCTCGCTCCTCCTTTTTTATATGCCTTCTCTTCTCACTGCCCATTTCCTCTCGCAGTTTTTTCAGACTCCATCCACCAGAGTACTTTGGTGCCAATACAATTTTTAACTAACATCTATAACTCCCAACAGAATATCCCCAGAAGACAAATCTGAGAAGCTCACTCCATTGCTTAAAACTCTCCAGTGGATTTCGTCTAGTTTTCATATTTTTTAGATGATATTAAATTTCTCTTTCTCATTGGGTTCCTATCTCCTGTCTCTACTTTCAGTTCCTGCCTCTTCCCTAAATGTTGATCTTCAGTCTTGTGGAGCTACTTGCTGCAGTGCAATGCTATTGCCACCTCTAAGCCTTTGCCCATATTGCTCTTTTGGATTAGAATACCTGCCTCTATCATACTGGTCATTTTCAAAGGCTTACCATACATGTCATCTAATCTGGAAAGGCCCACTGCTGCACTTTCATAGCACTTCGAGCATTCTGGAAGCACTGTCTCTATTACCCTGTCTGCCTTTCTCTGCTGACTATAAGATCCCTGAAAATGTGTGTCTGAAACATCTGTGAACCTAAAACAAGGTATTACAAAGAGGAGGCACTGAGTAAATGCTTAATGAGTAAATGCTTAATAAGTCTAACTAACCCACAGGTTGTGAGTTTAAATTCATGTAGACTCCATTTAATTTCTAGCTTGCACATCTTAAGCCAGGTCAGTAGACAAAGAAGCAGGTGGACAACATTACATGCAAAGGTATAAGCTTGAGTGTGTTACCCCAGGCAATGTGAACCTACTGTTCCACAGGCAAAAATAGTGAGACCGAGTCTCAAAAAAAAAATAGAATAAACAGTTAGTTCACTGGTATTTACTTTGGTATAAGAATACTCAGCAACAGGATAAGTCTTTGCTCCTAAACTTTAGAGTCCTCCTATTACTGGAAGTTCCTTACTATCAGAGACTATGTATTTCAGCACTCCAGAGACATCACTGCACTTGGCCATGTGAAGCTCCACAGCAGAATGCACTGAAGAAATAGTTCAGCATACTCAAACCAAATGCTCAAATCAAATCCCCATTGTGTCTATTGTTCAGAATTTGAGCTTCTGCTATTTTTTCAGAGGTAATTCCATCTTCTAAACCTCAGCCTGTCAATACCACAGCTAATTCAGAAACATAACCAAAACGTACCCACCAAAACTTATAAAATAACTCAATGAAAAGTTGTATTTAATTCTGCTCTTCAATGGAGTCAAAGGATTATTCATTCACCATGAAGTCTGAGTTTCTTTGTTGATATATGACTTAACCATGTATCCCCCTCCTGCCAAGCTATTACTTTTAGAAACAACATCCTCATCTCTTTGTCTTTTCATAAAAGAAAAAATCATGAACTAAAATCTGTGTTGACTATCTCAGAAATCCAAAGATAATGAAACACCACCTGCTCATTTTCCAACTAAAAAAAAGTTGTGGTATAATAGCATAATCAACATTTGCATACAGACTTACATTTTTATGGAGGCTAAATTGCCACTATTTATATTATACCAGTTGGTACTATTTGCATTAAACCTATAGAATTCTTGTATGCCCTACTTTATATTTCTGAATTTTTATGGACACGCAATCCATGTTAGAAGACGCTCCAGCCCAGCCAATCACAGAAGCAGCAGATGTCTTTAACATGTGCAAAGCATGCTCTAGAGTAGAAATATGTAAAAGCTCCCACACACAGCTCAGGGAGTGACTAGCAAATGTGGAATCTGTTATACCTGCATAAAGATCAGAGATAAGCAGATATAAAATGCCTAAAAACTGTGTAGATAGTAGGTAAGGTTTTTGTCTACAAATCTTGCATTAATATGGTATTTAATCTTTTCAATCTTCATCAATTTAATTTTAAGGCTTTGGTAAAAGTCTCAGTTTGTCCAGTTAGTGATAGAACTCTTTGTTTCACTGTATCCCCTTTGAGTCTATAATCTACCATTCATGTCACTGCCTCTAAGAACTCTCACTAGCATCAAGTCTCACTGGAGTCTCTGAAGAGTGTGAGGAGACAGCTGTTACTTGCTGCTATGAAGACTTTCTATTAGACAAGTTAAAAATTCACAAAGACAAAACTTCCCTTGGCACTAACATTTTGCTGCAAGTTTTTATGAAATTATGGTGAAAGGATTAAGATGCATTTGAAGCCTGTCTTGGGCACAGACTGATCTTGCTACTTCAATTCTCATATCAAATCCATTATAACAGAGTGGTGAAAAGTTACAGGCTCTGAAATGTGATTGATTGAGTTGAAATCTTTTCCTTTGAATATAGCTATATGAACTTAAGCAAATTTTATTAAGTTCTTGTCTCTATTTTCCACTGTGAAATGGAAATAATTTCTTATACATGCGAATTAAATGAGCTAGTAAATATAAATATAAACTTAAAATAATTATTTACACATAATAGCCAGTAGATAGTGGCATTTTGTCAATATTAGTATTATTATGTTGAAGACTTCCTGTAAAAATAACCAGCATAACAATAGAATCTGATTTTCACAATCATGTCATTAATATCTCCAGAGTTGCAACCAGGCTTTAGAAGAAGTCGGACTGAGTTAGATTAGGTTGGTTTTCATTTGATTTTAGTTACTTTTTTTGACATCTGAGATGCTACTTTAACAATAAAAAATTCTTTGAAATTACTACATACTGGTCTTCCAAATCAGCAACATAAGACAAACTTTTGGAAGTCAGAAGTTAAAGGAGAAACATCTGGCTTCTGCCCTGCAATGAAGTGTTCACCCTTGAGTGATCACCAAGGGTGACAGCAATGAGCAGAAACTTCCCTTTTAGCCCCCACTACACCCTACAACCAAGCCTTCCCATTTACTCTTAATAAATGTTGGATCTTTTCCATTTTTTGAAACCAATCTTTGTTCTTGGAAAGACATGTCATGGTCCACACAGTCCAGTACTATTCCCAAGTTCCATTTTATTGCTGGAGGGCAGCAGCACTTCCTATCCTTTAACCAGACTCTCAGCTCCCTGGTGTAAGTCCCAAGAGGTGATTTAATAGAAGCACCAAAATAAAATTCCAACGTCTTGGTTTGAGTACTGATTAAATTAGACACTGGCTGCCTGGCTCTGGGTTAGTCCTTACTTCAATGAGCCACATTTACATAATCAAGTCAATAATGCTTACATTGAAAGATCATTGTGAGAAGTAACAATGTCATACATGCAGATGCATTTGATTTAGTTTTTACATAATCATAGTAAATATAAATAGCTCAACTTCTTACTCACCCTTTAACTGTATTTTGTTAATCTCTCAATATGTGTGGCATTCACTGTCCTGTTTGTATCCCCTACCTTCTCTGAACTTGTGCTTCAGTCTCTAGCTCTTCCAGGCTCTCTTCTATCTAGTCAAATCCTGGTAGGCCATTGTGGATGCTGCAGATACATTAATAATCCTGAAATTAATGTAAGTTGCTTGTCTGTCTCACTAATGTGATTGTAAATTATATTCTTTTTTTACGTCTTCACAATAGTAGCAATGTCTAACAGAACTATACAGCCAGTGGACACTCTCCTCCATTCAGTTTATATACTTGAAATTCTACCAAGCAAATGGAAACTACTGCTCTCCTGGCAGGAACAAAGGAGCTGAGAGGAGGAGGGATGCTACCATGTACTGAGTGCCTGTTATGTACCTGCTCTAAGCTAGGCAGTCTACAAACGGTATTTCATTAAATGCTGACAATGCCCTCATTTGCATTTTACATATAGGAAAGTTAGTAATGCTCAAAGTATGTCATTTACCCAGTTAATCAGACATAATGCTGAAATGAGAATACACATCCACTGGAATGGACTGAGATCAAAGATCAATTGATCTTTGCTTTGTTTTTAGCAACATTGGGATGTTTCTACCATTTCAAGGAGACTTCATCTTATTTCTGGAATGACCAAAATCTGTTTATTTGACTTGAAGATCAAGGAACCAGGACTGGGAGCTTCTTCAAACTTAAGGATTCTGCATACCAGGCAATCTGAATATTAATCCACAAAGTATATTCAAACAAATGAACAAACCAGAGTATGACATGCTAGTAATGTTCAGTAATGGACACTGTCACTCTGCCCTAAACATTCTCAACTCTGTACTTGGGCTCTGCAAACTGCCAAGGAAACCTTTGACTCAGGCAGCCTGAGATGAGGACAGAAGTAGAGTGCCTGCACTGCACGCAAAACGGCGGCAGACATGGCTTGGGGATTGGTGGCATCCAGCCCCTCCCACCTCTTGTCTCCTGCCTTAACAATCAATTATGTATTATAAACTCACTATTCCCAAATAAAGTGCAGCCAACAGACTCAAGAACTAATTGTTTAGCAGGATACTTTCTTTGTGCAGAAGGGTATGGCAGAATCTCAGATTCTTGGCCACAAGCCTGTACCCACTAACCTCTGTTTGGGTGAGGTCATGCAGGGTGAGTGATGCCCTGGTTTTCTTCCATTTGGGAAGAGTTCCTGCTAAGTGTGTCTACAGAATTAGTTTATTGCTATGGCCTCATCTTCTTAGTAGCAAGTTCTAGCCATGGTGAAGGCAAGGGAAAATGGAATGAGAGGAGATAACTTGTGAACGGGTTGCTGTCCAGTAGGGAAAGGTAGATCTACTGCTTTGTAAAAATTCAATATAGGTTAGTTTTCTTTTAGGACTTTTACCACCTCATCTAGACCCTAATTATTTCCCTGATTGTCTTTGTCTCTTTTCCCAGTATTTTGTTATTTTTGTGTTCCCCTCTGGTTAAACACCTTCCTTTCAAGCCAGCATGGGTCCTGGTCTTTGAAGCTAAGCTACCCATGCCAAAAACTCACTGCCCTACACCCACACACCTTGTCAAAACATCTGTGCTTTTTGATGCTATCACAAAAATCAATCTGACTCAACTTTCAGAATCATCAAGGATTCATTCAGGTTCATTGTGGCATCTGTATTGTTATTTCTTATATTCAATACTGGACTACAAATGGGACTGTTATATTTTAAAATTTAGTATTGGGAAAATGAAAGTGTTTCTGTTCACTATCCTACCCACCCCTGCTCCCATGGGTATAGGCAGCCTCATATATGACCTTCTGTGATCCCCACCTCTGGAGGTTCACACCTGTAATTCCTACCCTTTGAGTGTAGACCTAGGGACTTCTGCTGAAAAGGATACAGCAAAAGTGGTGTGATATCATATAAATTATGTCACCTGCAAACAGTGATAATTTTACTACTTCTTCCCATTTGGATTCCTTTTAAGTCTTTCTTTTGCCTTATTGCTCTACCCAGGAATTCTAGTATTATATTGAAAAGTTCTTTCCCTTTCAGTGCTTCTGCACTGACCACTCTATGCTCCTGAGTGGTTCATTCACCACTCAAGTCTAAGACACAAACGTGATTACTTCACCCTTATTTTTGCTTAGGCTTTCTCTCTCCTTTCTTCTATTGATAACTTCCAGAGCATATTGGATGATCCATGCTTATTTACATGTGTTCTCATTTCTCTCTTCCCTGTAAAGTCATAAGCTCCATGAGGACAGAGAGGGCCCATTTTCTTCATCCCTCTGTCTCAACGACTGTGCCACACATACCGGCAAATGCTCAGTTAACAGTCACGAAACAAATGTGATAGTGGAAAGGGACCATGGCTGTTTCACAGGAACCCAGCATACAGTGTCACTTTTTTCTATCGCTCTAAAACTAAAATTTTCAAAATAAGAAATACTTTTAAATCTTCTGTTTTGAAGAAAGCAAATTAAAGTGCAAATCAACTCAATTTGAGGAGCTGGTACCAAGAAAATTTCATATTCTAATAAGTTTCTCACTCAGAGAGCCAAACACTTCCTGTCACTTACCTGTGTATAGCTAGCTTGTGATAATCTTCAGCCTTTAGCATGGACCCCATAAGCAGCCAATGAAATCAAGTGAAATCACACCATAATTTGATCATTATGAATATCTACTAGTTTTTCTGACTAAAGAATTTGAAAATAATGCTAACCTCAAAGTCCTCCAATTCATTGGGCACCTTATAATTATCACCCCAGTAATCTACTGGGTGCAAGAGGACTCAATTTCATGCCATGGCTGCCCCTGCATTGACTGTGGCATGTGGGAATGGGAAAGATGTGTGAGCCATCTTGCATAGCACCCTATGTGAATTGTCAGCATGGAGACTGCAATCACCTAAAATGAAAGCAGGAATTAGAGGAAGGTAGAAAACAGAAAGGAATTATAACAAAAATGAAATAGTGCCCCACTGCTGTATGTGTGGCTGAGGCAGTTTTGGGAATTCCCTAGTAAATGAGCAAATAGGCATGTTTATTTTATGTCTGCCCCATCATTTCCTCTCTGGGTCCCTGATCTAAAAAGGATTTGAAACTGACAATCATTCTGAACAACATCAAATGCTTATCAACCATCTTAGGTAAGTAAAACATTTGATATAATATCACATTACTAGGGACTGTTGACTAATTTATCAGGAAAAGATTGTCTACCCTCTTTTTAAACGGGTTCTAAATGTTTACTTTATTCCATGACTTATACTGAACATACTTGACCCCAGTGTTAATAATTTATGTTCACTTTAATCAAATTAAACAGTTAATGCTCTGCCCTCAATGTGTCCAGTAGTCTATCTTTTTTTTTTGTTTGTTTGTTTTTTTATTTTTTTTTTTCCAGTAGTCTATCTTAACAACCCCAGAATTTTACCTTTGAATTTTTCTGACTTCAAGGTATGAATTCATTTTCTATTCTTTAACTAGAAACATTTTGCTTTAGTTTATACTGTTTGTAATTTCCTCCTTTCTCCTGCCTTATCTAATGTGCTGTGGCCTAGAAATCCTAATTACAAAAACAATTAGAACTATTCCAACTTAACAGTAAATTCACTTTGATTATGGCCTTTTTTAGTGAATAAATATATACACTTAGTGTTTGCTTCCTGACAGCTATTTTGGCAGTTCAAAGACCTTTGCTTATTATTGCACTACCAATTTTATTGTAAATGTTTACAAGTACTAGAAAAATGACTTCCAGATAAATGAAGCACTGCCATGGCTTAGTACAGTCTAAAACCTATTTGATTTAAAGAAACAAAATAAACAAAATATGACATCGCCAACCATGTGCAACTTGCTGATACAGTCAGGTGGTTATAACCTGTGGTGCTAATTGTCTTTATTATCAGCACCACCATTACTGAATGCCACTTCTTTGCAAATTCACTCCACTATTTACTTTTGCCAGAAGTCTTCCAGAAATCCATCTCACATAGAAATTCTCAAGTCTAATTTTTTTCTTACATTTAAATTTTAGAAGCAAAGTAAGAAAGAATTGATTTTCTATCTTAACTACCAAATATTCAGTAAAATAAATCAGAATAATTGAACACAAATGCTATAAGGTAAGTTGTATGAAAACTGTTAAGTATAGATGGTCTTACTTATGTTTAGAATGTAGAGAAACCAAAGAAAAGGTCAAGAAAAAAACAAAACTAACAAGCTGAATATAGAAATATAAACATACGGAAAGGAAGGGGAAGGGAGGGATAAAATAGGTGAAGAGAGATGAATACAAGAGAATACGGAAGTGGTTCCTGGGTAAGTATGTGGCAAACTGTGAGGACTATGATGATATAAGGAAAATATTTAATTAATAAAAACAGAAAACTTTCAAGTATAAGTTAAAATGAAATATTATTGAATATAATTAATTTATGGTGGAAAATTTGATTACTATTTTTATCACCTTTTAGCTATATTTCCATTTGCAGGTAAAAAAGGGGTAATTTATTACATACTTAGTATTATAGTTAACTTCAAATACAAATGTAGGAGACATAATACTAAGTTGAAAAAGCAAAAAAAATTTTGATTGATTGAGATACTCTTAAGTTACTCACTGATCTCTTGCTAATTTCAATAGCCTATGACAATGGAGGAATGTGAAAATGAAACTTGGAAATTTCTCTGAATAACCCAAAAAGGTAATTGAGAACTAATTTGCAGAATGATAGTTCAATGATATGAAATAGCACTGAAAAATCACTTCCTTTCTGTACACTATCTTTTCTATTCTCAAGAAAATAGAAATTCATTCTAAGCAAGAGTCTCTCTGAGAAATCTAATGTGGTGCTCATGCAATAGTCTAGAAGAGGCATTTCACATTCAATAGCTGTAAGATCCTTAGGAAATTTGAAGAAATAAGTTAAAAGGAAAAAAAAAATCCAGACAGGTAACGCAGAGCATTCACTAAACCAAAAAAAGAAAAGAGACAGAGGTCTTTACAAATGGGTCAAAACAGAAAGTCCAGAAACAAAGTCACACATGTACAATCAACTAATCTATGGCAAAGGGGCAAAAAACATACACTAGAACAAGGATAGTCTTTTCAATAAATGGTGCTGGGAAAATTGGAGTGCTATGTGCAAAAGAATGAATCTAGTCTACTCCCTTACACATATACACAAAAACCAACTCAAAATGGATAAAAGACATAGATATAAGGCCTATTTAAGGCCATAAATTAATAGAAAATATAGGCAAAACACTCCATGACCTATACCACAGAAACATTTTCCAATATACATCTATACAATCAAAGAAAATGAAGAAAAACAAACAGCTGGGACTATATGAAGCTAATAAAAAGCTTCTTCACAGCAAAAGAGACAACAACCATAACAAAGAGACACCCAAGCAAATGGGAAAATTGTTTTGCACTCCATATAACTGACAGGGGTCAGATATCAAAGATCTGCAAAGAACTCACATAACTTGACAAAAGCAAAGTGAAAAAGCCAGTCAAAAAATGGGGAGAAAAGTTTAAAAGACACTTCATCAAAGAAGAAATACAAATGGCCAATAGGCATATGAAAATGTATAACATTGCCTATAATCAGGGAAATGCAAATCAAAACCACAACGAGATACTACCATACACTGGTAAGTGACCTGTATCCAAAAAAAAAAAAAAAAAAAATGGGCAACAAGTGCTGGCATGGATGTGGAGAAAAAGGAACACTTTAAAACTGCTGATGGAAATGCGAACTGATCCAGCAAATATAAAAAGCTATGCAGAGGACCCTCAGACTATTTAAAATGGAACTATCATCTGATCCAGCAATCCCAGTTTTGGGGATATACCCAAAGGATACAAAAACACTAATTCAAAAGGACTCCTTTACTCAGATGTTTATTGCAGCACTATTTACAATAGCCAGTATATGGAAATAACCCAAATGCCCCCAAACAGACAAAATGGATCAGAAAGTTGTATAGTTACACAATGGAACATTATTCAGCAGACAAACTTTTGTCATTTGTGGCAATATGGATGGAGCTAGAAAAAAAATCATGCTGTGGAAATAAGCCAGGTAGAAAAAGAGAAATACTGGATGATCTCATCTATATGCATGATACAGGGAAAACAAACAAACAAAAGGACAAATAAAATTTCAACAAACTGTCAGCAGAACCGAATAATAGAGTAAGGGAGAGGGAGGGAGGTGAAATCAGGGAAGGGATCAGCACAAGAGATTAAGATGATGGTTCATGGGTGACAAGGTGGTGGTAGAACCTTGGGGTATACAATGTTGCTAAAAAAATAACATATACAAATATATGTGCATTCATTTAAAAAATAAATACAACTTTACCTTGCAAATTCAAAAAAATTAAAAATACTGAAATTAGATGCATAAAATAAAATATATTGACAATTACTAGATACATGATAACTATTAATTGATATATATTCCCAGTTAATTAAAATTTTCACTAATAAAATAATACTCTCCATTACCATAAGTTAGATTTTTGTCCCCCCAAAATCTACTTTTCTTGCTGTTTCTTCAAATCATCAGATTGCTTGTAGATAGCATTTACAGTTTATTTTTTTCCATCTTCTTATTTTCAACCTTTAGCCATCTGTCTCCTATATGTTTTATATTTTTTAAAATAAAGAGTTAATTGTTTTAATTTTCTGTACAATTCACTGCCTTTTCACCAGGACATTTATCCTATGAACATAAACTATAATTGATATTTTACTTGGATTTATTTCTGCCATCCTATGTGTGCTTTGTTTTTGGTTCATTCTCTTTTTTATATTTCTAAAAAAAATAACAAACAAACAAACAAAAAGAAATCAGAGGCTTTTAATCAGTGAGCTTCTAGGCCACGGACATTCTGTAAATGTAAATGTATGACCATAGAAAATATCTGAGACAACTGGTTTGGTCCAATGGTTGAGAGCATGGGCTTGAGTGACAGAATGCCCAGGTTTCAGTCCCCACTAGTACTAACTAAACAAGAGGGAAATTACATACTCTCTAAACTCCCATCTCTATTTCCTCATCCACAAAATGGAAATAGTAATAGCACCTATCTTACATTAGGTTGCTGCAAAAATTAAATCATATATTTAATTTCCTGGAAAACAGTTAAGTGCTATGTAAGTACCGGTTACAGAGCACTTATTATACAAAATGATTCCTACAAAGTGGGTTTTTGGTCAAAGTGACATCAGTTAATGCTGTTGCTAAAATGAATAGTCAGAAAGTCAGTCTGAACAATTAAGTCAACAAAATAAAACTGGATATGAAATTTCCTCTCAGTATTCTTAACCCTAACTATAAAGAAGATTGCAATAAATTTCTGTGATGAGAACTATAAATTTGATCCACAGCCCAGGGTCTTATTTGCAGTCTGACTAGAACAATGGCAAATCCTCAACATAGAAGTGCCCAAAAGATTTGGCCAGCTGAACACAATGTGCCTGGTAATGACAGAATCCACTCAGCTGTGCTGTGCATGTAACAGGTAAGAAACCACTACCACCTAGGGCAAGTGACTTGAGAGCTCACCATTACTCACCCAAAGAGGAGCCAATGAGAGTCTGGCTGCTCTTGAAATCAGAGGTCTACTTTTGCAGCTGCTCTGCCATGTTTTCCTTTCTACTCTCTATAGACTTGAAAAAGGATTAGAAAGGTGTCAAGATGTCTATTCCAGAGTCTCTTAAAATGAATTTCCTGAATCACATCACATTCATTTACATGTATTCATTTTTGTGTACAAGTTGTACCTATGTATTCAGCCATGTATTCAGGGTGAGAACTCTACTAAGATAGGTAAAAATAGGTAATATTCCTTAACTCATTTTATGGGAGTAGAATATGGGAAAAGACAAAGGGCATAGTAGTTCATGAATACTTATTTTGAAAAATAAAATAGCAAACTGTATTCAACAGACTAAGAGTACGATAATTTAGCTGAGAACATTCCAGGGACTTGAAGACTGGCAAATATCAGTGTATTTAATTTATGTAGAATGAGAAAGGGCAGAAAAACCTTATGGTCATCCTGATAGATTCATAAAATGTTATGGAATATCCAAATAGTCAGTGACCTACCAAAACCAAACCAAATCAGAAAATAGCCACCCTCCCAAACTAGCAAGTAAAGGGAACGTGTTTACTCAATCATAAAGACTAGGACCAGTCCTTCAAAAAAGTAAAACCATATATTCAAAATGGACAACTACTCAATGACCTAAAAAGATTTGACTCATGCCATTTGCAGCAACATGGGTGGAGCGAGAAGGGTCAATGCTAAGCAAAATAAGGCAGAAAGAAAAAGATAAATATTGAATGGTTTCCTTTATATTTGAAATATAGAGAAATCAAACAAAGGATCAGGTAAAAGCCAAAATTTGTGAGCTGACCATAGATCTGAGGCATATAAAACATAGAAGGAGAGAGGAGAAGAGACTGCAGTAATGAATCATGGGTGCTATGATGGTGGAAGAACTACAAGGCTGCACAAGAGGGGAAAGATCAAAACACTGCACAAAAATTAACAATGATATAAGAAAATAAATTTAATTTAAAACTTTTTTTTAATGTTAAAGAAGTATTTTCCATTCAAGTCAGCTGGGAAGTCACGCTGCTGTGCTCCAATCCAATTGGAGCCTCCTGCTCTGCACTGCCATCAAAGCCTGCATTCCAGAAGGATTCATCTGCCCACAGGCCTCTTCTGAGCCTCCCCATCCCATTCAAGTCAGCTGGGAAGTCACTGGTGCTGGCACCACTGTCACAGTGCTGGTGCTACTAAGAAAACTAAAGTTCAGACTTACTCCAGCCTTGATAATGTACAACATGCTCACCAATACCAGAGTCAAGGTTGCTCAATATGTAACACAAGTCCAAAAGCAAAGCACAGTAAAGAGAAAAACTGTAGACATGCAAGCAAGCCCTATAGCTAACAATACATAACCACCAAAGAAAAGTCATTCTTCAGAAAACACCAAGGAAAATATTGAAGAAATGACAGGTATTTCTGACAAAGACTTCAAAATCAACATAATAAAAGCACTTCAACAGATAATGGAAGAAGTTGGAAAATATAAAAACAAAACCCTCAGCAAGAGTAACTTAATCGATGAACTGACAAATGAAAATGAATCCCTGAAAATGAAACTGAAGGAGATCCAGGATTTAAGAATTGCAGTAAAGGAGCTCAAAAATGCAGGGGAAAGCCATGAAAGCAGATTAGATGAAATAGAAGAATGAGTCAGCACACTCGAGGACACAGAGGACAAAGAAAGAAAAAGAGGGAGAAAAGTAAGAACATTGAAGAAAAACTCAGAGACCTGACAGATTCCTTAAAGAGAGGAAATATAAGACTAATCAGAATCCCAGAAGAAGAAAAGAGAGTCATGGGAATGGAAAAAAATTTTAATACAATAATAGAGGAGAACTTTTCAATTCTGAAAAAAAGAAATGAAAATAGACATACAGGAACAGAAAGAAAGCAAAAAGAACACCAAACTACTTTAATTAAAGAAAAACAATAGCAAGACACATCATAGTAAAATGTCCAAGAACTCATGATAAGGAAAAATAATGAGAATGGCTAGAGAAAAGAAACAGATAAACTACAAAAGAAAACCCATTAGGCTGACCTCAGGTTTCTCTGAAGACATAACTCCAGACAAGAAGAGAATGGAGCCACATCTACAAAAAACTCCAAGACAAAAAGTGCCAGCCATGAATACTCTACCCTGCAAAACTATCATTCCTATATGAAGGAAAAATTAGAGCCCTCTCTGACAAGCAAAGTCTCCATAAGTTTGCTACCACTAAACCTCCACTCCAAAATTTTTTGCAAGAGGCCTCAAGATAAAAGTCATAAGAAGAATAAATAAAACAAAACGAAGAACCAAATCAAAACCTCAAAATGACCACCAAAAAACCAATGTTAGAATCTCAAACATCAACAATCACTCTAAATGTCAATGGTCTAAAATCAGCAATCAAAAGACGTAGAGTTGCAGACTGGATCAAAAAACAGGACCCAACATTCTGCTGCCTCCAAGAAACACATCTGATCTCTAAGGACAAGCATAGACTGATGGTACAAGGCTGGAAAACTACATTACAAGCAAATGACCCCCACAAAAAAGCAGGGGCTGCCATTCTTATATCAGACAGAGAAGACTTCAAATTTAAAAAAGTGACAAAAGATAAAGAAGGCCACTACCTAATGGTTAAAGGGTCAATCCACAAAAAAGACAATAACAATTATCAACATACATGCCCCTAACGAGGGAGCACCAAAATTCATAAAACAACTACTAGCAGAACTAAAAACAAATATTGGTCCCAGGCTGTTGGAGCTCCCTTGCCAGTGGGGAGCAAACGTGGTGACGACCCTTGGGTAAGCCCCCAGAGCCTGGAGAGCCCAGGAGGGAGGACAGGTGGGTTTTAGCCCCATCTACCAGCAGGTAGTTGTTGTACGGGGCAGCCCGGATTGGCTGGGGCAAGTTTCCCCCAGGTCCCACTCCAAGGGTGGGTTGGGAGGGGGCATGCCCAGCCATCTGGGCCCCAACCCCATGCAGGGAGGTACCGGTGTGTGGGTGGGGGCGGGGGAATGCTCTTTCTATTTCACTCTCACCCTAACTAATCTTCAGGAGTAAGAAGAACATACAAACTCCATCACAGAATGGGCAAGGGACCAGGTAAAAATCCAGCCCACAAGCCTGAGCTGGACAAAGCAGATAGACAATTCAGAGAACCATTGCATACGAGACAGGAGAAATAACTATGGAAACAACATCACAAGGTACAGCTATGAGCTCCCTGGGTCTAGAAGACCCAAGACTTCATTTCGGAAATGGCTTTTAGGAGACCAAGTTCCCCTCCCTACAATATGGGAGAGGAAAAGCGGGTCAAGAACTGGGGGCATTGGCCCCACAGCAGGTCTGCAAATTGAGACAGAGGAAACGATCTACAATGGCCACTCATGGATACCTGTATTCACAGAGAAACTTCTTCACTGACACTGACAGGGGGTGAAATCCTCTAAATTGGATACCAGAACCACCAGCAAAACAATAGAGATGGAATTGGAGAAGTAAGCCTCCAACGAGAGAGCATAGACAGACCACAAATAGATATAGACTGACTATCCAATGCAATCTTTTTTATTTTATTTTATTTTTTCTGAGACTATGTCTCACTATTATTGTCTGTGGAACCACAGGCTCACATTGCCCAGGGTACCACAGACTCAAGCAATCCCCAGCTTCAGCTTCCCAGGTAGCTGGGATTACAGGCATGCACCACCACACCCAGCTATACTTTTTTGGAAGTAGGTCTTGCTATGTGCCCCCAGTGGGACTCAAACCATGATCTCTAGCCCCGGTCGCAGCTTCCTAGGCTGCCACTTACAGGCATGCACCACCATGCCTGGCCCAATGCAATCTTACGACTGAAAACCGACCAGAAAGGTTCACCTGGTTCCAACAACACAATCCCTCACCCAGTGAAAGAACACTGCCACAGGAAAGAATGAGACTAATGGACTTAGCACAGACTTGTAAACAATAAAGAAAGGGTTTGAGAGAAGGGGCACTACAGGAAGGAGGGGGTATCCCAAAAACCATTTACTGAGGTTGTGATTTAAAGTATAAAAATAAATAAATAAATAAATATTAAATAAATAAACAAGTATTCCATCTTTGTTAGTACCATTTGACACCATATAGTGTAAAGTGCAAAAGGAAAACTTCTGTAATTATTTGCAGTCTATAAAATTTCTTACATAGAAATTCCAAAATTCAAAATTCAAGGACACACAGAAATACTAAGCATTTTAATAGGTAGCTAGCTCTAGGATGAAAATTCAAATGAACAAAGGCATGAGCATTTCTATGTCAGCAGTAAAGAACTAAAAGCTAAAAAAATATTTAAAATAAAGTAAAATATTAAATGATTGTAGAACTTTTCTTTTATACATTTGAACTTTGAACTAACAATACTCCTTTCACCTATGAAGATCACTGCCTTTATTTTCATCCTTACTTTAATTCCACAGCACCATAAAGAGTTCTAATATGTTTGATGCTTATGCTTTTGTTTGTGAGTTTTCGTAAGATACAGATTGCTGTTTTATGTGCATTTAATATAAATAATATGCTCTTGATTTTATCCATTATCATCATGTTTCTAAATCTATCAATTTTAAGAGAAAATTATGACCTTACTGAAAAAAATTAAAGAAGATCTGAATAAATTTATGATAATCAAAGTTTTAAAAAGACTGTAAAGATGTCAAAGCAAAGTGCAGGAATAAGCAGCCATCACCTGGGCGGGAGTGTGCCCCCACATGAGAGAGAAGTGAGCACACCTCAAGTCTTGGTGCCACTACCAGGGTGCTGGCCCCCAGCAGCCCCAAGCCAAGTGTGGGAAGCAGCCTTTGCCCTGACAGCCTGGTAGAGCAATCTACCAGTTGAAATCCCTGCTGTCCTGTACACCCTCTGATTGCAAGAGAACATGTTCCATGACAACAGCCAATAGAGAGTCACAAATTTAACCACAGGTAGCTCAAGCACAAGGCAGAACCATGCATGACCTTGTAAGAGTCTTCAACAACCATGCAAGTGCCATAGTGGTCCAATGCATTAAAAAAGCCCAAAAGCAAACAACAGGAAGGAAGAGAAATGCAAATGTTCAAGACAATCCTTCAGGAAATAATACAGCACCCAAAGAAAGACAGTCCCCAAAACCCAATAACAATGATACAGAAGAAATTCTTTACCTGTCAGAGAATTCAAATGCACCATAATAAAAACACACAGAGTTAAGATGTAGAAAAACATAAAAAAGAAAAAATTGATATGAATAACAATGAACAGAAGAATGAGAGCAAATCCTTACGAAAGGAACTAAAGGAAACTAAAGGGTATAAATAACTAAAGGACATAAAAAGAGCAACAGAGGAAAGCCATGAAAATAGAATAGATGAAATTGGAGAATGAATCAGTATTCTTGAAGATACTGAAATAAGAAGCAATAGAGAAAAAGAGAAATATAAAGAAGAATGAAGAAAAACTCAGATTTATCTGACACCATGAAGAAAGGAAGAGTGATAGGAATCCCTGAAGAAGAAGGGAGTCATGGAAACAACAACAAAAAAAACTATTTAAGGAAATACTTGAGGAGGACTTCTCAAATGTGAAGAAGGAAATGTAAATAGATATACAAAAAGCTAGAAAAACAACAAACTACCTTAATAAAAGGAAAACCACAACAAGGTACATAATAGTAACAATATCAAGAGTCCAAAACAAAGAAAAAATAATGAAATTGACTAGAGAAAGGAAACAGATAACATACAAAGATAAACTGATTAAGCTGAAGTCAGATTTCTCTAAGGAGACACATCAGGCAAGGAGAGATTGGAGACATATATTAAAACCCCCAAGGCAAAAAATGCCAAGCAAGAATACTGTCCTGTATGAAGGTCTCCCTTTATGAAGGAAAAATTAAGACTCTTTCCAGACAAACAAAATCTTAAGAAATTTGCTACTACCAAATCTCCACTCTAAGGAGTTTTAAGAGGCGCCTTCAGATCTAAAATAATAGAAGAATGAACAGGAAGAACAGAACAAGATAATAAATAGAACTGCAAAATGATCACCAAAATGACAACCTCAGATTTGCAAGTATTAATTATAACCAGAATATTAGAGGTCTAAACTCACCAATTAAAAGACATAGAGTAGCATACTGGACCAAAAAGCAGAATACAGCACTCTGCTGCCTCCAGGAAATACACTTGAATTCTACAGATAAGCACAGACTAAAAGTAAAGGGTTGGAAAACAATTCTACAAGTAAGTGGTCCCTCCCCCAAAAGGCAGGGATAGTCATACTGATAGCAGATAAAGCAGACTTTTAAAAAGGCAACGAGACAATGAAGGATGTTATATAATGATAAGGGGTCAATACATCAGAAGGACATAAAGCTCATTAATATATATTCATCAAATGACAGGGCCTCAATATTCATTAGACCATTACTAGCAGTGCTGAAAACAGACATAAACCACATATGAAAATACAAAAATGGTAGGAGACTTCAACACTTCGCACTCACCAAAGGACAGATCAACAAAGCAGAAATGACACAAGGACATGGTAGATCTAAATGAAGATAAAGATCACAAGAACTAATAGACATTTAGCGGACACTGTATTCCCAAAGAAATGAACACTTTTTTTTTTCACTTGAAACATTCTCCAAAATCAACCACATCTTAGGGCACAAGACAAACATTAATAAAAGACAAAGATTAAAATAATACCATTTTCTCTGACCATAAAGGCATCAAACTAGCAATTAACAATCAAAAGAAAGCAAGGAGATTGCCCACTATGTAAGACTAAACAGCATGCTGCTGAGAGACCACTGTGTAAATGAGGAAATCAAAGAAGAAATCAAAATATACATGGAGACAAATGACAAAGATGACACAACATTCCAGAATGTATGAGACTCAGCAAAAGCAATATTAAGAGGAAAATATATAGCAATACAGGCCAATATCAAAAAGCAAGAAATAACCCAAAGAAATAACCTTATCTCCCAACTCAAGGAACTAGAAATTGAGCAACAAAAAAATACAAAAACCAACAGAAGACAGAAAATAATAAAAATAAAGCACAAGTAAATGAAATACAAATAAAAAAGACTATGCAAAATATCAATGAAACCAAAAGTTGTTTCTTAAAAAAATTAAATTAAATTAATAAACCTCTAACCAAGTTCACAACGAAGGGAGAAAACCCAGATAAGTATGATCATAAATGAAAGCAGAGATTTTACAACAGACACAGCAGAAATCCAGAGCATAGAGACTACTAGGAACATTTATATACAAACAAGTACAACAACCTGGATGAGATGGACAAACTCTTAGAAGTATACAATCACCTAAAGCTGAGCAAAGAAGAAATAGAGAACTTAAACAAACCAATTACAAGAGGTAAAATAGAATTAGTCATCAAAACTTCCCCTAAAAACAAGAGCCCGGGACAAAATGGTTTCACAAATAAATTCTACCAAATATTAAAAGATGAAATAATACCCATATTACAAAAAATCTTTCAAAAAATTGAGAAAGAAGAAAAACTGCCAAATACATTCTATGAGCCAAACATTATATTAATACCAAATCCAAAAAAAGATAACACACAAAAAAGAAAACTGTCTTAATGAACACAGATGCATAATCTTAAACAGAATCTTGGCAAACTGAATCCAAACATTGCATCAAAAAGTTATATACCCTTGGTATAAAAACAGACAATCAGACCAATTGAACTAAATTGAGTGCCCTGAAATAAAACCATGCATATACAGTCAACTAATCTTTGACAAAGGAGTGAAAAACTTACATTGGAACAAGGACAGCCTCTTCAATAAATGGTGCTGGGAAACCTGGACCAAGAAATGCAAAAAAAAGAACCAAGACAACTCCCTCATACCATGTAGAAAAAAACAACTCAAAATGGATAAAAGACTTGAAAGTAAGTAAGACCTGAAGTCATAAAATACATAGAGGAAAACTTGAGCAAAACCCTCCATGAATTACACTTCAGAAATCCATTTCTGGACACATGTACAGCTGGCAAAATAATGAAGGAAAGCATAAACACCTGAGACGACATCAAATTGAAAAGCTTCTGTACAGCAAAAGAGACAATAAACAAAACAAAAAGAAACCCAATTGAATGGGAAAAAAATTTTGCTCCCCACACAAGTTATAAGGGCCTAATAACAAAGATTCAAAAAGAATTCAAACAACTTAGCAAAAATAGCAAAAAACTCAATCAAACAGCGGGGAGAAGAATTAAATAGACTCTTCTCCAAAGAGGAAATACAAATGGCCTATAGGCATATGAAAGAATGTTCCACATCACTAATAATCAGGGAAATGCAAATCAAAACCACACTGAGATACCATCTCAAACCAGTAAGATTGGCCCATGTTAAAAAAAACCAAAAAAACAAAAAATGAGGAACAAGAAGAAGTGCTGGCATGGATGTGGAGAGAAAGAAACACTCTTACACTGCTGGTGGGAATGCAAACTGGTCCAGCCACTACAGAAAGTTGTTTGGAGAACCCTCAAACAACTGAAAATGGAACAACTATTCGACCCAGCAATCCCAGTGCCGGAATCTACCCAAAGGATACAAAAACACTAATTCAAAAGGACACCTGCACTTGGATGTTTACTGCAGCACTATTTACAATTGCCAGGATATAGAAGCAACCCAAACAAAAGGCTGAAAAAGATGTGGTATATTTACAAAATGGAATATTATTTATCAATCAAAGAAGACAAACTTATGTCATTCACAGGAACATGGGTGGAGCTACAAGAAATCATGTTACCAGAAATAAGTCAGAAAGAAAAAGAGAAATATGGGATGGTCTCACTTATATGAATGATATAAAGAAAACAAACACAGACAAGAAAATTTTAAAACTGTCAACAGAACAGAAGCATAGAGCAAAAGAGGGGAAGGAGAGTGAAATTGGGGGAGTGAAGAGCACAAGAGATTAAGATGGTTCACAGGTGATAAGGTGATGGGAGAATCCCAGGTTAGACTACAATGTAATATATGTAGATACATGTGTGAATCAATAAAAAAAAATAAAAAAACTTTTTCAAAATAGAAATTAACAAAAATAATAGAATAAACAATAGCAACAAAAAGGGTATATACACCATGACCAGGTGGGATTTATCTCAGGGGCATGAGGATGGTTCAATATTCAAAAATCAATTAATAAAATCTGTCACATTAACATGGAGGAACTAAAAACCATGTTATGTTATATCAACAGACGCAGGGAAAGTATTTGATAAAGTCTAGCATTCATTCATTTTGAAAGCCCTTAAAAAACAGAATAAAAGGGACATTTCTTAACATAACAAAAGCCATATATGACTAACCCAGACCAAACATCATTCCTTAATGGTGAAAAACTGAAATCATTTCCTTCAACATGTAGAAAAACGACAAGGATATCTGCTCTCACCACTAGTTTTCAACGTAAAACTGTTCTAGCTAGGGCAGCAAGGCAAGAGGAAGACACAAAAGGAATTCAAATATGGGAAGAAGTGAAAATATATCCAGATGATGTGATACTTTATATATAAAATTAAAAAAAATCTACAGAAAAACTAATTGAAATGATAAACCAATTAAGTAAAGCTCTGGCTACAAAAGTAATATACAAAAAGCAGTAGCTTTCCTACACACAATTAATCAATCTCAAGAAGACAAAATTAAAAGAACCATACCATTTACAATAGTACCAAAAAATTTTAAATACCTGGGAATAAAAACCTAACAAAAGATATGAAAGATTT
Source organism: Uropsilus gracilis (assembly GCA_004024945.1). Lineage (NCBI taxonomy): Eukaryota > Metazoa > Chordata > Mammalia > Eulipotyphla > Talpidae > Uropsilus > Uropsilus gracilis. The sequence continues at coordinate 59,831 of PVHY01001692.1, forward strand.
ATACAAAGAAAACTACAAAATACAGTTAGAGGTGATTTTGACAACACAGGAAAAGGAAAAACATTCCTTTCTAATGGATAGGAAGAATGAACATAATAAAAATGGCCATACTACCAAAAGAATTTTACAGATTCAATGCAATTCCAATTAAAATCTCAATGACATTATTTAAGGAAAGAGAACAAATAAAACTGAAATTCATATGAATCCACAAAATACTCCAAATAGCAAAAGTTCTCCTGACTTAAAGGAGGAAGAATGGGGGAATTACATTTTCAAAATTCAAACAATATTACAAAGCAATATTACAATAAAAACAAAAACAATAAAAACAGCATGGTAAAACAGGCGAATAACTGAAAAGGATGTGGTATATCTACACAATGGAATGTTATTCATCAACCAAAGATGACAAACATATGTCATTCGCAGCATCATAGCTGAAACTAGATGGAACCATGTTAGCAGAAATGAGTTGGAAAGAAAAAGAAATATGGGATGGTCTCACTTATATAAGGGATACAGGGGGGGAACAAACAGACAAGAATAATTTAAAACTACTAAGAGAATTGAAGCACAGAGCAAAAGAGGAGGAGGAGAGTAAAATTAGGGGAGGAGGAGGACACAAGAGAGGAGAGATGGTTCACGGGTGACAAGGTGATGAGAGAAACTCGGGTAGACAATGATGTAAAATATGTGTGTATGTGCAATCAATAAAAAATTAAATATATAAACTTACAATTAACCTATATTAAACAAAAATAGTCATAAAAAACAGCATGGCATTGGAACAAAAACAGACAAATCGATTATATAATCAATATAACATATATTCAATATAAAATCAAACATATGGACAACTGATGTTTGACAAAGGAGCAAAGAATATATTCTGGAATAAGGGAAACCTCTTCAAGAAATGGTGCTGGGAAAACTGGACAGCAACAGGCAAATAAATGAAACCAGACAACAATCTCATACTATATACAAAAATCAATTCAAAATGGATAAAGGGCTTTAACATAAAACCTGACACCATAAAAAATACATATTTTCAAAATAGGCAAAACTTCCCAGGACATACATCTCAGAAACTTCTTTAAGGACTCATCTCCAGGAACAAAGGATAAACAGTTGGGACTACATAAACTAAAAAGCTTCTGCACAGCAAAAGAAACATTAGGCAAAACAAGGAGATCCCAACAGAATGGGAGAAAATATTTGCTCACTATACAACACATTAGGGGCAAATACTAAAGAAATAAAAAGCTTATAAGATGCAACAAAGTAAATAATTTAATCAAAAAATGTGGAGAATTAAAGACACTTCTCCAAATTAAAATGGACAAGAGACATAGGAAAAAATGTTCAATGTGACTTATAATCAGGAAAATGCAAACTAAAATCACAATGAGATATATGGGTAAGAAAGGCCCATAACAAAAAAAGGTGGAGGGGGGCAACAACAGATGCTGGTGAGGATGTGAAGAAAAAGTAACACTTTCACATTGCTGGTGGGAATGTAAACTGGTGTAGTCACTATGGAAAGCTGTGTGTAGGAGCCTCAAACTATAGAAAATGGAACTACCATTTAACTGAGCAATCCCATCACTGGAAATCTACCTACAGTATACAAAAACACTAATTCAAAAGGACACCTTTACTCAGACGTTTAAGCAGCACTATTTACAACAGGCAGATTATGGGAACAACACAAATGCCCCCAAACAGACAAATGGATCAGAAAGTTGTGGCATATTTACACAATGGAATATTATTCATCAGTCAGAAAGACAAACTAGTCATTTGTAGCAACATGGATGGCGCTAGAAAGAATCGTGCTAGTGGAAATAAGTCAGAAAGAAAAAGAGAAATACTGAATGATCTCACCTATACGTGGAATTTCAATAAATCAAACAAAACAAGAAACAGTGAAAGCTAACAACTTGACTATAGAAAAGAAACATACAGCAAAGGAGAGAGGAGGGGAGTGAAACAGGCCAGGAAAGAACAGGAAGGGAAAAGGTGATGGTTCATAGGTGAGATTAATGGTGATGGTTCACAGGTGAGATTATTACCATCTCAATAAGTGTATGTTATCACATCATGGCCATCACCACAGCCCCTAATAACCCCCCACCATTATGCATTGGGCAGCTTTCCCCCTTTGTTCCCATCCTACCCTTCTGACAGCCTCAAATATATAGTCAGATTTCTGTGATCAGTTTACAAGAGTTGTTTTCATATGGTCTTTTGTTTTTTATATTCCACACACAAGAGAAATCATATCTGCATTTGCCTTTCTCCTTCTGACCTAATTGCTTAGCATAATCCCTTTCAGTTCCATCTGTGTTGTTACATGTAGCAAGATTTCATTTTTTTTTCTTTTTTGTAATAGCGGAGTATTCTATTGTGTACATACATGCCACTGCTTTATCCACTGCCCTGTCACTGGACATTTAGGTTTTTTCTATGACTTGACTATTGTAAATACCATTGCAATTAACATAGGAGTGCATATATTACCTCAAATTAGTGCTTTCATATTCTTTGTATAAATATCTAGGAGAAGGATTGCTGTACCATATGGTAGATCTATTTGTAATGTTTTGAGTAACCTCTGTACTGTTTTCTAAAAGGAACGGGAAGGCCGGGCATGGTGGCGCATGCCTATAAGTGAAAGTCTAGGAAGCCACGGCTGGAGTCGGGGATTGCAGTTCAAGTCCTGCTTGGGGCAACGTAGTGAGACCTAGTTCCAAAAAATGTAGCTGGGCGTGGTAGCACACACCTGTAATCCCAGCTACCTGGGAAGCTGAGGCTGATGTCTGCTTGAGTCCGTGGTACTCTGAGCAACGTGAGCCTGCGGTTCCATGGGCAAAAATAGTGAGACCTAGTCTCAAATAAATAAATAAATAAATAAAAAATAAAAGGGATGGGAATAGTCTACATTCCTACCAATAGAGCTAGAGGGTTCCTTTTTCTCTACACACTTAAAAGCATTTGTTTCTGATCTGGTCATTTGCTTGGGTGTGAGGTGGTCTCTCATTGTGGTCTTGAGTTGCATTTTCCTGACAATAAGTGATGAGGAACATTTTTTTCATGTGCTTGTTAGTCATCTGTATGTGTTCTTTAGAACACTCAGTTCTACTCTACTCAGTTCTATTTTTTCCCATGGGGAGGGGGGTGGTGGTGGTGTGAGTTTTAGGAGTTATTTGTAGATCTTGGATAATGGTCCCTTGTTAGGGACAAAATACAAATATTTTCTCCCATTCAGTAGGGTGACTTTTTTTAATGAAAGTTTCTTTCATTGTACAGAAGCTCTTCAGTTTGTTTCCCATGGTTAGAGTTCAGTCCCCAAGATATTCCTGATGTCAATGTCATGGACTGTTTCTCCTAAATTTTCTACTGTGTACTTTCAGGTTTCAGGTTTCATATACTTTCAGGTTTCAGGTCTTATATACATGTTTTTAAACCATTTTGAGTCACTTTTTTTAATGGTGTGAGACCACTGTCTAGCTATTTTGCATGTCCAGTTTTCTGTCTAGTTGACTCCTCTGTCTTAGATTAACTGTCTGTATAAATATGTTTATTTCTGGGCTCTTAATTCTAGTCCATTGGTCTCTGAGTCTATTTAAGTACCATTGCATTTTGATTACCTTAGCTCTGCAGTATAGCTTAAAATTAGAGAATACGATATTGCCATTTTTTTCTCTTTTTTTCTATTGAACTATTTCCATGCTGAGCAACACTCTAAAAGTTAAAGTTAACATGGTGTTGAAATCAAAGACATATATAGAGCAAAGGAAAAGTATAGTTCAGAAACAGGCTACTGTTGTTGATAATGTAAGTTCATTCATCCAACATTTATTCAAGCTCAATCCCTCTTGCTTTCCTTTGTAGTGAAGGTTATTTAGTTAAAAACCATTTAAATTCTTAGCTCTTTTTCACTAAAGGTAGTAGAGATAGTAGTTATATAGTACGGTTTGGATATAAATCCTGATACAAAATTTTTCTGCCCTGAAAAATTATCAAATAAATTATAAAACAGGAGCAGATTTTTTTGTTTTATATGTTCTCTCCTAATTCCTGACTTGAACAAAGACATAATATCTGGAGATACAGTAACCTTGTAACTATGAGGGAAAAAAATGTACAAAGCCCATGTTCAAAGGCCACTGTAGTAGTATATTCTATTTCTTAAATAAGTAGAATTCTCATATATATATATATATAGAATCGTGATATTGATAGAAAAGTATAAATCACTATAATAAATAATTCTAAACAAACTGGTAAACTCCACATGAACAATAAAATAAAACTGTATTTATTTTAAATAACAATAAAACTGGATTTCTATATTATAAATTGTAGTCAATATAGAGATAAGAATTTTAAATATGAAAAATCTTTGAAAAGTGTAGAAGAAAATATATTTAGCTTTATGGTGCATAAGGATCACTTAATATATCAAAAATATCACACATCTTGAAAGACTGATATATAAGATAACATTAACTAAAATACACAGTTTCACCAAAAGACAGATAAGGCAGAAATACAAGCCAAAAGCTGAGAGAAGATTTAGCATATAACCAAACAACTCAGCAGCGATAATACATTCTGTAACACATCTCACAGAATATTTAGAAAAGAAAGTAACTTGATATAAAATATGGAAACTCGTAAGCATTTTTTTAAAAAAAAGGAAAGACAAATGTCAGAGGGTGTGGGATGGGAGAAAATGCCCATCTCAATGAGGATCAATGAAAAATTAAAGACAACACCATTTCACTATTAGATTTTTAAAAATATATACAAGTCTAGCAAAAATCAATATGGAAGAAGAATTCATAAAATGATGACGGGGCTTAAACTGGAATAACACCACTCTAGAAAACAATTCAGCATTACACAATATGAATAAAAATGTGTATGACTCACCTGCCCCATCAATTTCACTTTAAGTAGAAACCTTGCAGGTATTCATACAAATACAACAATGTTCATAATAAATGGTACATACACACAAACTTACATGAAAAATTCCACACTGTCCACTGACAAATTAAATATACTGTTTATCACAGTATGTACATTGGAAAGGAAAAAACAGTTCAAAATTAATTGTCAAAGACTATGTATTAAAAATACAAAGGAAAAACAAAATGATACAAAAAAATACAAAGGAAGTATGGATGTTAAATAATAGAACAAGTTTTAAAAGCATAAAAATATGATGCAATTTATACAACAAATATAAAGGAAATTAATATATTTTTTTTGCTGTTTAGAGAAATATATGTAGGTATCAAAACCCTAAAGGAAAACAAGAAATGACAAATACAAATTTAGTCAGAAGTTACCTGAGGAGAAGAGAGAAAAAAATATAATTGTGGGGGACATGTGGTGACCAATATGTCCTGTTGCTTTAGCTGAATATTAAGTGGATGAATGTACACTTTTACACTTTGTACCTTAAAGAGGCTAAATATTTTTGGATGTGTGAAATATTTGGCCAAGGTTCAACACAGATCTATTTTCAAAAATATTGCCATTAAGTTGGTCATTATGGTCCTGTAGTCAAGAGAGCAAATACTTTAGAGACATTAAATGAGGGAATAAATAGACTCCAGCAAATTCTAACAAATTCCAGAATAAGTTTCTTCAGAAATCCTTAAATGTGCCGATGTCACAAAGCTTTTACAACTAATATGAACTATAGCCATAACTAGAAGTGATTTGCAAAGCAAGCTTCTGAAGCTTTAGATCATAAACAATTAATAAACAACTGAATATATAATTCACATTCTAACAACTACCTGATGATCTTTGTCACTAACACAACCTAGATAAGAAGCTCTGAAGACATCACAAACAATTCCTAATGACAATGACCAAGCATGATATTACCTAGAAAAATGGCCAAGTAAATGCCAACTATTATGAGAAAAGCACAAAATATTCTATGATTTTGGAGAACAAGCGTGCCTCTGAATTGGTATACTGTGTACAGTTCAAGTCATAGCACTCTAATAAAAATGTGATAGTTCTGGAGAAGACTCAAAAAGATTAAAGATAGTGGTCAAAAGGATGAGGTGTGTCCATTAAGGTCACAGTAAAATACAAGGGTTTGACAATCTGGAAGATGGGATTTGAATAAAGATTTGCATCAACTTATCTAAAAGTTGAACAAGAGACCTCAAAGCTTCAGAGAAGGATGTGGAAACTGATATTAAAAACCTACTGAGTTGGGTACTTTCTCACTCAGATTCATTATTTGAAAATACTAACAGTCATGTAAATTGTATTACTCCCAAAGATGCTACAGAGTCAATATACATAAAGGCTATTCCTCATCTTCACATTTTCTTATTCTTATTCACTAATGCCACCACATTTATTTACACATTAATCTTAAAAAGAATCATTATTTCTTTTTCATTTTTTATGTGCCATACCCAAATCCTGACAAGTTTTGTGCACTAAAGTAATTTTTTTTCAAGAAAATGATGAATGATCAAAATCGCTTTGGATAATTCAAAGACACACTAATGGTCTAATAATTGAAGAAAAGAATTTGAAGGGACATGACTAATCTTTGGTACTAACTAAATAAAGAATCACACAGGATGCTCTTCTGAAATGATGGGTTTCCTATGAGAGACAGCAAGCTCAACAACATGTGGCCCATACCAGGTGGCAGTTAGTGTCAATTAACAGAAAACCTATGCCTGCATATATACAACAGAAAAGACAAGTCTGACAAGTCTATCCAGCAGATTGCGTTTCATCTCCCTTCAGTATGTTTGCATGAATCAAAGACTGATGAAGGGAAAAGGTTAATCTAGGTTTTGGGCAATGGACAAGCCAAGTTAAGAATTTGATCCATAAATAAATTTGATGCAGCCAAAGCAATTGGCATTATTTCCAGGATTAAAAGACTAGATCAACTCAGGTTGCAGAACTGAGTTCTATTGACTTTTCTACCCTCCTTCATATAAGTCTGACAAGCAACAACTAATTAAATCAATATGGAATTATCGGGACTGGAAACAGCTTCACACACAGTGGAATGTAAGTGGCACCCATGGTCAGAAATTGCTGAATAAGATGGCTGATCATTTCAAGTCTAGCTTCCTAGTCAGCTGGAAACTTGATTTCATGCAGCATTGTAAAAGCTCAGGAGGCAAATCTTAAGTTAAGTGACAGGGAGCTTTCACAGACCAGAGGGAAGGAAAAGTCTAGGAACAGACATTCTTCTCAAATAGATGCTGCTACTACAGGATGAGGATGAGGCATGCTAAATGTAGGTGTATAGTTTTAAAAACTACATTTATGTAGTTCATTAACATCCTTTGTGCGCCTAAGGTATTAAGCTGGTCTTTTCTTTAACTACAACCAGACATTTTCTGCTGTACTAGTTATCTTTTTTACATCAGTACCTATGATTCTTACACTCTTACAAGTTCCTCTTTGTAATACTCATTTTGGCTTTCTTTAAGAAACTCATTCAGGCATGAAGACAACATGAACCTACCCTCATCTCAAATTGCATAATTAATAGTTGTGAGGTACTTAGGAGTTTAACAAAAACCAGCTGCTATACTAGCATCTTACCAGTAGCCAAATCTGAAATAAGGCAAGAGAAAGCAGTATGAGCAAGGTGACCAAGTGACTAGCAACAGAAACAATTCTTATCTCTAGCACAACTCCTCTTTTTTAATCTAAATTCTGTCAACATATCGACCGATGATGCAATAACTTCCTTGGTCTCAGAAACATCCCAGTTCCAACAAAAAGGAATAAAACTTGTATTTTTCCTTTAAGTTTTAAAGTAGATCAGTAATACATAAACTCTTATTTTTTTGGCATTTCACAAAAGGTTAAACCCTCTAGCCCATTCCTTCTCTTGCTTAACAGACATAAAATGATATTATCCACTTCCACATATCCCTACAAATATTTATACATATGTCTATGTGTGAGTATCTGCAAATTCACCAACAAAAACTATATGTCATCTTGTAAAAGACCTGTAGATTTTTTTTAAAACTCAATGCATTATGGATATTCTTCTGTGTTGAGCTGCAAAAGATATAACTCATTTCCTTTAACTATGGTATCAAAATACCTTTGTTATTTGGTAATGGGAAATTTTGTGTTTCCTGCCTGTTAGATACTCTAAAACAGAAATGCTAGCTAGGTTGGATAAAAAGTTCTGACTGATCTTCCAAAATAAAGCCAGCAATTAGTATCTCCACCAGCAATGCATGAGGCCCATTTAGTCTACACTATCACCTGCTCTTGATATTGTCAACATTTTTATTTCAGACAGTTGCTGTGATGAACTTGTTCTAGATTCCTGTTTGGTGACTTTTCTAGTCATGGGATAAGGGAATTGTATCTAGGGAAGGTGGGTCTAAAAAAGTGGGCAGGGGGCGAATGCAACTGAGATTATTTTCATGGTGCTATCAGCAGATGAATAGTCATATCTCTCAAAACAAATGGTATAGAGCTTTTCTTTTCCCAGTTTTCCCTAATGTTGACTGGGAATTTCCCTCAACTTGCCCACATACCCCATTCATCTTAGATCAGCCACAGACACACCCACCCAGAAGACCTTGCCTACTTGGAGATCCTCTGGTGGAAGGAATCATAAAGAGCTAGGAACATTATCCTATAGGTGCTGTATGTATCTAGTTCCTGAAGAAATACTAATAGTGAACGACTTTTGAAAAGGAATCTTGTTTATGTCATACAATATTAAACAAAGCTCTACCTTTTCAAAAGCCAACTGTCAGAACTACCCAATCATTTTAAGTAGCCCCCTAAATTATTCATTGAATTTTGTGATTTTCCTGTATATATATATCCAAAAGTTCTCAATCCATGTAAGTAAAATGTATGAAGAAAGGAGGCCCTTAAAAGAGTGTTTTGAGAGGGGATTCAGAGGATTATTGGGGAAGCATTCAAAATTCTAAGGAGTAGTTCTCTTCAAAGAACTTCCCTAAAGTAAATGAAACATTAGCTACATCAATGATACATTTTAACTAGTAAATTAGAGCCCACTAAAAGCTCAAATCTGATAATCAGGTTTCATTTCTCAGAAGCTAAGAGGAAGAACAAGGAATCATGCAGCACTACAAACTTACTATCTTAGATTTTTTAAAAAACATTTCTTAGAAAAGGTAGATTATATTGTTGCCAAAAAAGAAATTACAAAAAAGAATTTAAATCTCTTTGAGCTACTTAACAGTACTTAGTGATTCCTAAACTTTGCTAATGTAAGGTACCCACAGAGCTCAAAAAAACATTTTTCTGCTTACTGGCAAATTCTGTATCAAACTATAACAACTGAGTGGAAATAAAATGGTATCTTCTCTGAAGTCCCTGGGGACATAACTCTTAAAATCACTTAGAAACATTTGAAAGATTAGCCTCCTAGGCCTTTTATATTATCTGTTTCAACAATTATTCTAAAGGATTACTCAAAAACACAAAAGGGAAAAAAAGAAAATCAAACTACTGCAATGTCCTTATATAAACTGCTGCTTCTTTCCAAAGATGTGGGAGACACTTTAGACCATTTAGATGGTGAGTAAATAGATGCTTTGGGGGTGCTACTCTCAAAATTCTTAGACCTCAGCAGTAGAGAATTTCAACAGCCTAGTGGCACAAAAGTCACCAGACTCTGTCATGCTCACAAACAATGTTGCTTCACCTACAGTGTTTGTCAAATGTTAGTCCAGGGCCAGATGATTTCACTGGTGAATTCCACCAAGCATTTTAGAAGAATTTAGTAACAATCTTTCTCAAACTCTTTCAAAATACAAAAGAGGAGGGAACACTTTCCAATCTATTTACAATACCAGTATTATCCTGATGCAAAACCAGTAAAGAACACTTAAAAACAGAGGCCAATATCCCTGATGAACATGAATGCAAAAATCCTCTATGAAATTTCAACAAACTGATTTGAATAGTTCCTTAAAAAGATCATGCAGAGTAATCAAATGGGATTTATCACAGGGATAGCTCAATATCTGCAAATCAATCTATTTGATATACCATATTAACAAAATGAAATCATAATCACCATAATGATACAGAAAAAGCATTTGACAAAATTTAGTATCCATTTATGATTAAATCCTCCAAAAAAGGATACAAGGAATGTACTGTAACATCAGAAAGACTATAGATGACAAACCCACAACCAATATCATACCAAATGGTAGTAAGTTGAAAGATTTTTCTCTAAGATAAGGAATAAGACAAAGATGTCCACTCTTGTCAATTTTATTCAACATAGTATTGGACATCCTAGTCAGAGTCATTAGAAAAAAAAAAGTAATCAAAAAAATGTGTCCAAATTGGAAAACTGACACTATAGTGATGTGAATAGTATATAAAAAATCCCTGGAAAGTCTACCAAAAACTATTAAAACTTATAAACATTCATTAATTTTTAAGGCTATCAAATCAATTAAAAATATCAGTTGCATTTCTACATCAGAAAGAAAATTAAGAACATGATGTAATTTATAGTTGCATTGAAAAAATAAAATATCTATGAATAATTTTAACCCAGGAGATGAAAAATCTGTGCACTGAAAACTGTAAGATATTGATGAAAAAACTGATGAGACAAATACATGGAAAGATATTTTGTGCAGATGGACTGTAGTAATAGTGATAAACTGTACCTAAGCAATTTACATACTCAGCAGAATCCCTATCTATATTCAATCAATCCCTATCAATAGTAAGCTATCATACTTGTATGATGAGTATGATAATCCCTATCATACTCAGCAGAATCCCTATCAATCAACTCAATCCCTATCAATATCAAGGGAATTTTTCACAGAGGTAGGTCAAACAATACTAAAATTTACATGGAATCACAAAAGACCCCAAATAGTCAAAGCAACCTTGACAAAGGAAAAAGCTGGAGGCCATCATGTTTCTTGATTTCAAACTACATTGCAAAGCTATAGTAATCAAAAACAGTGTGGTATTGGCATAAACACAGGAACAAAGATTCATGAAACAAAATAGAAAGCTGCAAAATAAACCTACCTACATTTAGAGAATTAACTTACCAAAAAACAAAACTTGCCAAGAATATACAATGGGAAAAGAACAGTCACTTAAATGGTGTTTGAAAGACTTAACAGTTATAGACAAAAGATTAAATAGAGCTCTGTCTTAAACCATACATAAAAAAGAACTCAAAGATTAAAGACTTAAGTCTAAGATCTGAAACCTAAAAAGGTCCTTAAAAAAGTGGGAAGTTGCACCAGTTAAGAATGGCCCATATTAAAAAAAATGGACAAGAAGTGCTGGTGTGGATGTGGAGAAAAAGGAACACTCTCACACTGCTGGTGGGAATGCAAACTGGTCCAAACACTATGGAAGGCTGTGTGGAGGACCCTCAAACAATTGAAAGTGGACTTACCATTCGACCCAGCAATCCCAATGCTGGAAATCTACTGAAAGAATACAAAAAAACTAATCCATAAGGACACCTATACGTGCATATTTATTGCAGCACTATTTACAATAGCCAAGATATGGAAACAACCCAAATGTCCCAAAACTGACAAGTGGTTGAAAAGATGTGGTATATTTACACAATGGAATATTATTTATCAATCAAAGAGAACAAACTTATGTCATTTGCAGCAACATGGATGGAGCTACAAAAAACCATGTTATCAGAAATAAGTCAGAAAGAAAAAGAGAAATATGGGATGTTCTCATTTATATGAGTGATATAAAGAAAAACAAACAAATGGACAAGAAAAATATAAAACTGCCAAAAATATGGAACTGAAACATAAAACAATAGAAGGGGAGGAGGGAGAAAATGGGGGAGGGGGAGGGCACAAAACACTGAGATCATTAATGGGTAATAAGGTGATGAGAGAACCTTGGGACAGATAATGATGTTTTATATATATATATATATATATATGTGTGTGTGTGTGTGTGTGTGTGTGTGCGCGCGTGCAAAAACACATAATTTTTTATATATAGACAGATATATATGCAATCAATAAAAAATAAAATAAAAAATATGAAGTTCTTTGACATCCATCTTTGTGATAATGATTAGAATCTGACATCAAAATCAAAGGCAGTAATAACAAAAATAAACAAAAGGAACTACACACTGAAAGAAAAGGAATCAACAACCAATTGAAAATGCAGCTTTTCCAATGGGATAAATTATTCGAAAATCATGTATATATAAGGGGTTAATATCCAATATATATAAACAACACATAATATTTAATAGCAATAACTCAATAACCTAATTAAAGAATAGAAAAGGAATCTGAATAGACATTTTCCAAAGAAGATATACAAATAATCAACAGGCACATGAAAAGATGCTTAATATCACCAATCAGGAAATGCAAATCACAATCACAATGAGATGTCATCTCACATCTGTTAGAATATCTATTATGAGAATGTCTAAGATGAGAAATTACAAATATTGGCGAGTAAGTGGAGGAAAAAGAACCTCATACAACTGATGGGGGTTTAAATTGGTACAGTCACTATGGAAATGACATGGCAATTCCTTAAGAATTTAAAATAGAACTACTATATGATCCATAAATTCCACTTCTGGGTATTTAGCTGAAGAAAATGAGACACTAACCTGAAAAGGTATTTAGCCCCTGTGTTCATTGCAACATTATAACCACCAAGGCTGAAAATAATCTGTAATATATTATTAAGTGAAATATTATTCAGTTACATAAAAGAGGCAATTTTGATTATTTGCAGCATAGGTGGACATTGAAGGCATGAGTCTAACTAAGTGAAATAAGTCAAAAGCAAACATGGCAGTGTAGAGAATTTTATCAAAAACATCTGGGTGAGGATTAGCAAGGTCATTGATGTACAAATCTTTCTATCTGCACAATGACAATTTTCATAAAAACAAATTAAGGGAAACTGAAACCATTATTGGTACAGAGCTCATTAAACAAGTGATAACACCCATTATTATTCATTATCAAGTGTTCACACATGAAGTATCATTGTCATTTGACACAAAATCGGTTTATTCGCTCCAATACAACGAGAGAGAGAGAGAGGAAAAGGAGGAAATATACCACAGTTCTCCCTGCATCAAAGGTTTCTCTAGAAATTCCAGACTATTCAGGAGTACCAAGATGACTCTCAATAATACAAACTAAAATAAAACCCATGAAACTTCCCTTTAAGGAGCAGATAATACATGGCACCTTATTATACCTCATGGGATAAAGAAGAGGGAGGATGTGAGGTCACAGAGATCTCTTTGGGTGATGAAGAGGGGATTTCAGGAAGGTTTTAACAGGACAGCATTTCTAACATAAACATTTCTAATCTACTGAAGATGTGCTCTTTGCTACTCTTGGAATTAGAACATCTATCCAGAATAAGACTGCCTAGCAGTAGGGGAAGGGGTTTGCAGCTATGATACTTATTTCATTTCAGACTCTAGTTTCACATTTTTTTACCAGTGGATCTGGACCGGCTCCCTTTCTACTGTTGGCTTTCTTGTGATGCCATTGATTGGCAACTGTTGATGCTTGGAGATGTGAGGGAAACTTTACACAAATACATAACTACTCTTTATAGAGCCATGAATAAACTCTCAGTGGCATGCAACCAAACAAAATCAAGTTTCAGGGAAAAAAAATGAAGTTTTTTTTTAAAAAAGGCATCATCCCAAAAAAGTATTTTTCAAGTAAGAAAGGAGTCATAAATATGCACTAAAGAAAACAGTGAAATGCATAAAATTGTAGTTAGGAGCAGAGGTCTCTATTACTAACTACCAATCATTGCAGGTTGAATCTTTTTCCATCCTTAATGGGAAATATGACATCAATTCTGGAAAAGGAATTGGAGCTAAGTAAAAGAAAACAGAACATTAAAATTTCATATTACTGTACTTTTAAAATGAATATTCACTGACTCACCTACTCAAACATTCATTTCAGTGATTTGCTGCACATTCTCTTCTGGACCTTTGCATGCTTCAGAGATGCTACCTTACTAGGAAACTAACAACTAAGAAACTAAGTAAATACTAGTTGAGTTAAAGAAGAATGAGGCAAAAGAAACTTGAGAATCCCAGGCACTGGTTTCTAATCCTGGTTCTGTCACCATTCTAGTTGATAATTTATTTAGCCTCTGTGAATCTGTTTTATCCTTGTTAAATGCAGAAGACAATAAAATAGAGAGTTGTTGGGAGGGTGGAAAACAATTAGATGTATGCAGTTGTAAATGGCATTTAATAAGCCCTGTAATTCTCAGGTAGTTGTACCTACTTAGTTGTCCATCTTATAAAAATAATACTCTTATACTAAAAGGATGGCAAAGTGGCACTGTTGCAGGGGCAACATTTTTAATGACTATCTGAACATAGAATAATATCTATAGCCTGCCATCTTTCAAACTCTGGAACAAAGGTCCATTCTTACTTCATCATCATCTTAAAGAAGTAAGGCTGAGTACATGGAGGACGACATCAGTCCATTTTAAGCCAATTTCTTAAAAGCAAAGAAATTTTTAACTAATGATTTCAAGCTTTGAATTAATAGTATTTGAAAGTATTGATGTAGTTCCTGGTGTTTACTCTATCCTCTCTTGCCTTAACTGTCAAGAAACTCAGGACTATGTTTTAGGCATATTTTTTTTAAATGCTTAGCCTATGCTTTTTTTGTTGTTGTTGTTTGTTTTTTGTTTTGTTTTGTTTTTTAATTTTTTATTTTTGCATATTTTACAATATATGATTGTATAACTTCTAATCCCCATGGGAATACCCCCCCACACCACATCTCCCCTGGTTTCTTTGCCTCCTTTCTTTTTGCTGTTTGTCCTTGTTTAGTCCTTTAGTCTTTTTTTTTTTTTCTTTGATCCATTTCCTCGTCCTTGGTGAGGGCGCGATTTCTCCGAACTTGGTGGAACGTGCTGTTTATCATTCCTGTACTGCTTTTGGAGCACCTTTGGTCTTGGTGGGTCTCATCTCTGCAGTCTGTGCCTCGTTTTGTTGCTCCTTCAGTCATGCTTCAGGTCTTTGGCTTTGGGGGCATGACTCCGCCTTATATTTTGGAAGAGCAGGTCCTCGAAGAGACATCCATCAGCTGATGGTAGTTCTCCTCTCTTGGGGCTTTGCTGTGGGGCCACTGCCATTAGAGAAGCCTCTTCTTTTTGAGTCTGGGTCTTGCTATTTTTGCCCGTGGAGCCGCAGGCTACTGTTGCCCGAGGTACCACAGACTCAAGCATCCCCTGCCTCAGCTTCCCATGTAGCTGGGATTACAGGCGTGCACCACCACGCCCAGCTATTTGGGGCTAGGTCTCACTGTGTTGTCCCGAGCAGGACTCAGGCCGCTTTCCCTAGCCCCGACTGCTTTGCAGGCTGATGATATCAGGCACGAGCCACAATGCCCGGCTTTCCGTGGTATCGTCCCTCTAAACCGAGAGGGTGTGCAGTGCCCTTGTTGACATGTTCTCTGTGCCAAGATTTTGCTCAAGTCTTCTCGGTGACTTTGTAGGCGTCATATTTTGTTGGTTCTCCCAGTTCACTGCGTGTGGTGCTCGCCTTGTTCCCCTTGAGTCCTGCCCAGGTGGCACATATTAAGGGACTTTCCACCAGTATCTCACTGGTTTGGTTTCTATGGATGGATATTGTCTTAAGGTATCATTCTTGATTAGAGCTCTTGTGTTGAAGGCAAATCCAGGGGAGACTGTGGCGGGCGTACCGCCCGACACTCCCGCCCCCCCTCCCCCCGCGCCGCACAACCGAAGGGCTCAGATGTGCGGTGCTGCCCGGTCCTCCCTCCGGCCCGAGCCTCGGGCTCACCACGCCTGACCTGGGGGAAGCACGAGGGACCGCTGTGCACGGACCCCGGCGGCCACGCCATGGTGGCGTGGCCGCGGGGTGCACGGGCACAGAGACCCGCGCGAACCCTGGGCACTGCCGAACCCGAGCCCGGGACGGGGTCTCTAGCCTATGCTTTTTACTAGAACTTTTCTCCTGACTCATGCCTCTATCCCTTTCATTAATGTCTTTTCAAAAGAATGCTCCTAAATTTGCAACCTTTATTATAAGACCAGACAGAAAGACAGGGTATAAACAATGAAGAAATATATCAACACATCTCCTTCAAAGATGAAAAAATAAAATTATGAACTTCAATCTCGTAGAATTTCAGACCAAACAGCCAACATCATAACCCTTATTGTGGATTATAAATGACAAGTTTATTTTGTTGAGTGTTTGCTTCTATATTGCTACTACCTATTGTGATTTTCCTCTCAACTGCTTTTTGAACAGCAAGAATTCTCTTGTCTCTATAGTTCCAGATTTCATCAAAAATTCAGGGACCAAATCAAGACAAGAAGTGGTTCTATTTTGCAACCAAGAAGGCTGCTGACCTACTTTGGAGAAATAATGCCATACCAAGTCACAACTCCTCAAGGGATCTTCAGAGAATGGACAGAAACTATAATTTCTTTACTAGATTTCACATTTCTCTAAGCCTCAAGATAAGTACAAGCATTTATCTTGAGAAGCTTCATTAGAAGAAACCTATAATTCTATATCTCACTTAGGAGACTATTAAGTAGCTTACACAAACTGGGTGTTCAATAGGGGTGTTGAATAAATGAAAAGCTGTTAAAAATCAACATCAACAAATAGGATTCAGCCATAGTTCACTTTTAAGAAGTTGGTTCCAATGACTCTGTGGCTATATAAAAGATACAAATAAGTTTTAAGATGTGGAAACTCTACCCATAATCCTGACCATCTGATCAAATGAGAGAATGAGGTAGAAGGCCGATTTCTGTAAACCACTAGTGTAAACAAAGTCAATTCCATATTTACATCTTGATTATGCCTCCATATATATCATAAAGCTGCATGGTATAAATAAGAGATGATAAATAAGGTAACAAAGGCAAAGGAATCCAGTAAAAATACACCCATGTGACAACAAATCACCACTGCAGTAGAGATATATGAGTCATGATCCAGCCCCAAATTCCAGGCAGGGTTTCATAGAGCAAAAGCCTTTCTATAAGCTTAAGGGTCAAGAACAAATTCATTGTATGAGGCTCTATCAGGTGGAGGGCACTAGGCTGTGGTCACATGACTGTTCCTGGTCTATACTGGCTGGTGGTTTAGCACAGAGAGGAAAATAGGTGAAGTGACGGGAAAAACTAGCAATGTCAACCTAGGTGGCAAAGGTCCTTGTATAGGCTGCTAAAGAGTTTAAACATTACCTTGGGGCAGTAGAAATCCAAAGTCATTCAGGCAGAGGAATTTCATAGCAAATCTATCTTTTTTCATTAAACAATGATACAAAAAAAGACCTAGCTTGCATATACTTTCACAATTTCCTTAAAATGTAATTCTATAGTTAAATCTATCTATATTTGAAAACTTGAATCTATGTCCAAACCAGTTTCAGAAATTTGTTTAGACTTGAAACAGTAATGTACATTTTCTGTCTCCAGACATCTTAACTCCCACTATAAATTTTTGATAATTGCCCTCTGATTTCATTGTTATTCAAATTATCAGTGTCTGATTACTTGTAATGCTTCAATATTTATTGCTGCTTGAATTTCAAATTTTTGCTGCATTAT
This sequence comes from Uropsilus gracilis, assembly GCA_004024945.1. NCBI lineage: Eukaryota > Metazoa > Chordata > Mammalia > Eulipotyphla > Talpidae > Uropsilus > Uropsilus gracilis. The sequence goes on from PVHY01001692.1 coordinate 77,498, forward strand.
ATAACCAAATTTATATTTAATTGACCAAGTATATACTTCTAATATTTTTATGCTTTGCTTTTCCCAATCATGTTTATTGAGGTAAAGCAGGTTGACATCTTTGTATAGGCTCTGAGAGGTAAAAGTTCAAACCTATATAAATGTGTACTTTGACATTCATCCTACCACCAGTACCTAACAACCCTCCATTATATTTCCTTCCTGCCATCCTACTCCTCTGGTTGCCTCAGCTTTGCAGTTAGCGGTTAGAGAGTATTATAGGCTTGGTATTGACTGACCCTTTGTTATATTTCTCTATATTCCACATATAAGTGAGACCGTCCAGTATTTGTTTTTCTGATTTATTTTGCTCAGGAGTTAATCTATGACAATAAACACTGAAACTAGAAAAATCTCTTCAGTAAATGGTATTTGGAAAACTGGCCAGTCACATGCATACAAATGAAATGAGGCCACTATCTCACATCACACACAAAAATCAACTGAGGGAGTCCAGCCCTGGACCTTCCCGGATCAACCGGCGCACGGGTCTCACGCGGGCACTGGAGCCCGCGGGGGGGTCACGCCACGATGGCGTGGTCACCGCGTCCCACATGCACCAGGCTCCACTCGCCTTTCAAGGGTGAGGGGGTGGGGGAGCGGGGTGGTGGGGCGGGGGTGTGTGTTGGGGGGTGGGAGGAGCTGGGGTAAGCCCGGGGAGCTGCCAGGCCTGGCCTGTGTGCAGGCCCCACGGCACATCTGAGCCCTGCGAAGAAGCAGGGCACGTTGTGCGGGGTAGCGGGGTGAAGGTGGTCCACCACAATCCCCTCTGGGTTTGCCTCCACTCATGAAGCCCCAACCAGGAATGAGTATCTTAAGACAATTATTCATCCACAGAAACCAAATGAGTGAGGTACTGGAGGAAAGTCCCTTAAAATTATGCCACCCGGGCAGGACTCAAGGGGAACAGGGCGAGAACCACCCAGCACTGAACTGGGAGAACAAACAAAATACGACGCCTACAATGCCACTGAGGAGCTGTGAACAGAAACCTGGCACAGAGATGCTGTCAATAAGGGCACTGCACACCCTCTTTGCTTGGCTCGTGCATATGCTTCAGCCTATGAAGTGGCTGGGTCTAGGGATCACGGTTCGAGTCCTGCTCAGGGCAACAAATATATGGGGTGTGGTGGCGCTCGCCTGTAATCCCAAAAAATAGATGGGTGTGGTGGCGCTCGCCTGTAATCCCAGCTGCCTGGGAAGCTGAGGCAGGGGATTGCTTGAGTCTGTGGTACACCAGGCAATGTGAGCCTGCAGTTCCATGGGCAAAAATAGCGAGACCTGGTCTCAAAAAAAAAAAAAAAAAAAAAAAAGAGGCTTGCCGAATGGCAGTGGCCCCACAGCAAAACCCCAACAGAGGAGACCTACCATCAGCTGATGGCTGTCCCTGCGAGGATCTGCTCTTCCAAAACATAAGGCTGGGAGTCAAGCTCCCAAAGCCAAAGACCGGAAGCATAACTGAAGGAGCAATAAAATGCAGAGATGAGACCCACCAAGAAACAAAAACAATCATACAAGCCAAAGGTGCTCCAATAGGCCTGCAAAGGCAAAAGCAGTACAGGAAAGATAAACAGCAGCTCTGCCAAGTCCCGGGAAATTGCACCCTCACCAAGGATGAGGAAATGGATCCAGAAAAGAAAAAAAAAAAAGAAAAAAAAAACAACAAAAAAGACTAAAGGGCTAAACATGGACAAACAACAGAAAGGAGGCAAAGTGACCAGGGGAGATGTGGTGTGGTGGGGTATTCCCATTGGGATCAGCAATTATACTATCATGTATTGTAAAAAATCCAAAAATAAAATTTAAAAAATTAAAAAAACAAACAAACAACTGAAAGTGTTTAAAAGACTTAGATGTAAGACCCAAAACCATCAAGTACACAGAAACAGACAAAACACTGCACGACATAGGCTTCAGAAAGATCTATGGGGATTTATTTCTAACAGCAAGGAAAGTAAAAGACTATATATAGACAATTGGGAATACATCAAATTAAAAAGTTTCTACAGAGTGGAAAACTCATTTAAATACTAAGACACACTACTGAGTGGAAAAAATACATTGTAATATATCTGATGGAGGTTGATATCCAAAATATATAAAGCAAACAATTAACCCAATTTTTAAAATGAGCAAGTAAAAGAGCCTGCTACACACTTCTACAATGATTTTGGGCTAATAGGCACAGAAAAGAATACTCATATCATTTACTAGTGAAATGCAAATCAAAAGCACAATGAGATATCATCTCACTCTGTGATAACAGTCCATGTCAAAAAGTACAGAAACAAGTATCAATAAGGGTGTGGAGAAAAAAGAACCCTGTCACATAGTTGGAATATGAACTACTTCAATCCCTATGGAAAATACTATGAAAGTTTCTCAAAAGATTTTAAATGGCTTTACCATAAGATCTACCCCTAAATATCTACCTACAGAATATAAAAAACATTAATTCGAAGGCATATATGTACTCCTATGTTCACTGCAGCCTATTGACAAGAACTAAGTTATGGAGACAGCCTGACATAACCAAGTAGAGGAGTAGATCAGAAGAATATGGCATGTTTGTGCGCATGCATACACATGACACACCTGCACACACACACATATACACACACCGGAACACTACTCAGCTATTAAAAAGGATGAACTCCTCACCCACACTTCTACCCAGTTCCCTCAGGAATTAGGCCACCTATGTCCCCAGAGACTCAAAGTCTTCCCGCACAGCACCCCCTGACTGGGGTGCGACTGGGTGGATGAGCCCCCCATTGCATTTCTGACCAGCAGGCAGTTTCCAGGGTCTGGATCCCCTTAAGTAAAGGCCTGGAAACAAAGTGTGGGCATTCACCCACACTTAGACCCAGTCCCTTCAGGGACTGGGCCATTCCCCAAGGATCAGCCCTCCCATGCAGCATTCCCAGATTAGGGGGGACTGACAGATGCTCAGCCCAACAGGGCAGGGAGAGGGTAGGCATGGAGAAGGACAGCAGACAGGTAGGTAAGGGTCATGCCCCCTGGTCTTCCCCAAATCCAGTCAATTCTCACCAGAAACAACTAAATCACTAATTCAGCGGCAGATACACATCAAGATAGAAGTGACGTGAAAGAAGTAAAACCCAGCACAAATGAACATTTCAGTTCCATGGAACATCGGGTGCTGTGAGACTAACTATAGAGACAAACTGTCTCAAAAATACAACCACTGAGGTTTCACAGATGGGAACAGAATCTCTGATTCAGAGATGCTTTCAGTGCAAGCTAAGCACCCTCCATTTCATGTAGAAAAAAGCTACAGAGATGGGTAGCGACCCAACTATGAACTGGACCAACCATCCACCAGTGCCTATCCCAATTAGGAAACTTTTTACACAAATATTGGCTGGGAGAAATGCTCCCAATGCCAAGGACTGAATTATAAAGCAAGAAGCGGCAAAATGTGACAGAGCTGGGTTTAAGCGGATGACCAGTAAGAAGGAGGAGGCACTGAAAGCATACAAACATCCATGACCTGGCTACCTGCAATAAACATACACCTGAAAAACTAAGCACAGGCCACTGTGTCCCAGGAAAACATGATGTATACATCTGGCGAAAGAACACTGCTCCAGGAAAGAAAAGGAAGAATCCAATGGACTAAAAATTGACCAATAACTGGCAGTGAAAGAAGAGATAGAGTGACCAGAGAGAGGGACAAGAGGAAGGGGATAAATAAATAAATAAATAAACACATAAATAAATACATAAATAAATACATAAATAAATTTAAAATATAAAAGGATGAACTCCTACCATTTCAGACAACATGGATGGAACTGGAGAGTCTACTACTAGTCAGAGTTTTAGAAATGTAAGTCTGCAGGTCCTCTAATAACTAAGTATGCTCTAAGATGGTCATAAGCATTGTCCTCACAACAGCCAACTAGTTGCTAATGTTTTCTTATTTTATGGATTTAGGAGATTAAGTGACTTGTCCAAGGTGTCATGGCTAATAATGACAAAGCTGATTTCAATGCTTGAACTCTTAGAAGTAGGAGGGTAGGAGGTGACAGAAAGGAAAAGCAGCACAAATACCACTGCTCTAGTCCAGGCCAGAAATGAGGAGAGTCTGAATCAGGGCAAGGAAAGTGGATTGGTACAGTGAGGTATCCTTCAATTGCCAAAAGCTGCAGATCTAGCAAATTTATTGTGAACACTTCAGCATTTCAGAGCAAAGGAATCTTTAAAAGTCTGAAAGAATGTTTCAATTATTAAGCTTCAACTTGGAAACACAAGTCTATCCTCAAACAGCATTAACCACAGTAAAAACATGAGCTGAATCTCATGAACAAAAAAGTTTTCACAGTTTCATATTACTGACTAGTCACAAATGGACACAAAATCACAGTGAGATTCTATTTCACACCCATTAGGATAGTTGTAACAACAAAACAAGGAGAATAACAAGTTTGGGGAAGATATGGAGAAACTACAAATCTTACACATCTTAGTGGCTCCTCAAAAAGTTAAACATAGTATCATGACCCACTTTTAGGTGTGTAACCAAGTAAACTGAATGGAAAGAGACTCAAATTCTAGTAAGTCAATGTTCATCACAGCATTATTCACAATAGTCCAAAGGGATGAATAACCCAACCATCTATTAACAATGAATAAACATAATGTGTATATAAGTAGGAGGGGAATATTCAGTTACAACAAGGAATGAAGTTCTGACACAGGCTGCAGCAAGGATGAACTTGAAAAACCTCTGCTAAGGGAAATAAGCTGAACATAAAAGGACATTATAGGCTAGAACTATGAAATAGCTACAATAGGTGAAGTTGCTGTTGAACAGTTAGAGTCTCCATTTGGAGTCATAGAAAGGTTTTGGAGATATGGAAATGGTCACACTGATAGGGTGTGCTACCCCCCCGCCCCCCGTTTTCTCCTGTTTAAGGTTGTAGATTTTAAGGACAGATGCTAAAATGTGAGAATGACCTTAGTTGGAATTTTTCTTCAGAGGGATGCAGGAGGAGAAAGAAGTGAAATGGTCAAGGTGAAACAGGTTTTCTGGAAGGCGGGAAATCAGAGTATATAAAGGGTGCGCTAACAAAGATTGGAATTTAGAGGCAATATGGAGATCGGATAGAGAGAGAGAGAGATGGGAATCGGCCATCTTGTAGAGTAAAGATGTGAGCCATGTGAGCCATGTGGCCACGGGGGGCCTGCAACTCTTGGCTGGCCCAGGCTGGCAGCATGTGTGCTAAATGCAGTTAAGGAGTTTGCAGATTTAAACTCCGTGTTGGAGCATGTTTTGCTGAGTTTGACTTGTGTCTGAAGAGGCCGTGCAAAAGTTAGGCCTGAAAAGAAAGTGAACTTGGCTGGGTCCGGTACCATGAAGTTTCTGCTACCTGAAGACGACAAGGAGAAGGCAGTGTGGAAGACAAGGAGGAGCACGCCAAAGAAGCGCTCCCCAAAAAGATGTCTTTAAACACGTGGAGAGGAACTCTGACTGGCTGACATTGGTGAGATGATCAGGACTGAGAGACTAAAGATTTTGGGGCAATCCGGGAAAGGATTTTGGACAATGCTGAGAAAGGTTTTGGATAATTTTAAATTTAAAATTAAAAGTAAATTTAAAAAAAAAATTAAAAGTAAATTTTAAAGTATTCTGAGTCTTGCAGGTTTCTTGTGTAGTTATTAGGATAATTAGAAAATCACTTCGTTAAAAATAAATTAGTCTGCATTGGTTTGGTATTTTGGTTGAGAAGGCTGGGGATGGTAAAAAGAACCCACAAGAGTTTTAAACTGCGTTTCTAAGTTTTTTTTCTTCTGCAGTTTTTGGAGCTAAAAATGCTAATGGCCTGCTTGTATCCCGCTTTGTAGAGAGAAGCAGGCATAGGTGTTCAAGATTAAAGGTAAAGACAATTGCTAATGTAACTGTTTCAAGCCTTCTTCTTAGAGAGAGAAGCAGGCCTGTATGTGTTTCAAGTTAAGTTAAAAAGTCCCTTCTTGGTCGCCCTGTTTAAACACAATATTGTTAAAGTACTTAAAGTCACTAAATTTTACATTTAAGGTTAAAATGGCAAATTATGTGATATATGTTACTGTGATTTAAAAGAAATTCTCTCTCAAAGAAAAACACAAACCTAATGTGCAGAATTGCCTCAACTACTGTCAGAGGGAAAAAATACAACCTTTCCTGTCTCAGCTTCTATGTCAAATTTGACCCTGTGCTGGCTAAGAATGACAAAATATGCAAATAAATCTAGAACAAGATGCCTTCAAAATATGCTATTCAAAATAATGCCAAGACTTTCTTCAACCTACAGCCTAATTTAAATGTTTTACAGGGGATTCAAGACCTTTCCTGATCTTTTTTCTACTTTTTTCTACTTACCTGTAAAGTCTGTTTCCCATTTTGTCTACTTTCTGTAAATTTATGTTGCAGCAATGCTCAAGAAACCAGGACATTCCAAGTGCTTGCATACTTCTATTTGCCCATTTATTCCTGGGTTTAGAAAAGGCTTACTGCCCCTCCTCCCAAATTTCATCATGTAGCAAACACATAATCCATCTCTGACCAGGGTTCGGGTCCCTGAAGTCTTCCCCAGGCCTCTGAGGCTCCTTTAGCAACTGTCCATTGCCTTTGTTTGCTGTTCTTTCTGTAAAAGCAACTATAGCTCCCATTGCTTATTTGCATACTATATTCTATCAGACTTGTTTTGCTGGAAACTGAAATATACCATTTAATTCTCTCTGCAGAAGCTAGCATACCACAAGTGGTTTTTAAATAAAAAGGCAAGACAGTTAACCCCAACAATGAGCTGGATTGACCCCCTGACTCAGTCATTAGTGATTTCTTAGTGTCCCTCAATGAACATTAAATTTCATGAATTTGAATACCAAGTACAGAGAAAACAAAGTCAGAGAAGCTGGAAAAGATCGCCCATCTTTTACAAGTTGCAGGAGTATAAGAAATTTGGAGCTTGAAGAACTCTTTTGAGAAGGCAAACTGGAAGCAGTTTATTTAAAAACGTATTCCATGTGAAATAACTATTCAGTTATAAATAAAACACTAAAGTTGCACTGCAATGAAGGGAAACAAAAATGTTAGCAGTCATTTAATATTACCAAACCTCCAGTGAGTAATTTGACTTTTTTTCCTCTCTAAATATGTCTGTTTCCAAGCATAACACTGTCCACGCATTTTATGGGACTTAAACCTCTTAAAATCACCCATTTTCTTTTTTCTGCTTCTAAATACATGTAATAACTCGGTTACTCTGAAGTTCAACCTACCAGACAGAACTGCTATAAATAAGGGGTTTTCCAGTCATCTAAAAGCGATTTCTAAATTAAAGTAAACTGATACTCTGATTGATAAAACTCTCATAGTTCAGTCAGAATGATTAGGGATGGATCAGCCCCACACAAGCATAATTAAAAGCAAGCTTTATAGGTCCTTAGGACTGAAAATTCCAACACTAAGTATAGGGCCCGACTTACAGCATATCTCTATAGCTTGCATGGGGTATAATGAAATAAGACCTCCCAATCTCCTCCCTTCATTCTCCCTTCACCCACATCCCCTGGGTGTGGCAATCTCTCCATTTCCCCCTCTGTAGCTTAGATAATAAAAATCAGCAGAGCTGGAATTAGCTAGAACTCCCGTGTACACAATGATTCCATTGGAAAATGCATTCTACATCCCTATCAGCCACTCTCTCTCTCTGTCTCTCTCTCTTTTGTCTCTCTCTCTCTCCAGCCAGCTTGACCTGTGGTGGCTGCGGGTGCCCTGATTGGCACGTGCCCGCAGCTGCCAGCCGGCCGCTGGAGCACACCCACTGAACACCCTCTGCAGTCAAGCTGGCTGGTAAGAGGGTCTCGAGGGCTGGCCTGGGAGACATGGACCAGCCCTGGGTGTGGGACCACTATGGGCCCTGGAAAGCCCACATGGGAGTCACCATTGCTCTGGTGGAGAGCTCTCAAATTAATGAAAATGGAACTACCATATGACCCAGCAACTGCTCTCTTGGGAATCTACCCTAAGGAGACCTCAATGCTTGTACAAAGGGACACATTTGCGCGAATGTTTATTGCAGCATTATTTATAATTGCAAGGACATGGAAGCAACCAAAATATCCAAAAACAAATGACTGGATGAAAAAAATGTGGTATATATACACAATGGAATATTACTCATCAATTAAAAATGACAAATTGGACAATTTTATGATAACATGGATGGACTTAGAAGAATTCATATTAGCAGAAACAAGTCAAAAAGAAAAAGACAGAAACCAAATGGTTTCACTACTTTATGGGGCACAGGAAAGATAAACAATAAACCATGAAGAAAAGTCAAAACAAGCCAACAACCAAATTAAAGTACACAACTTGGTGGGAGGAGGGGGGACAGGGTAAGAATGGTCAAGGAAGGGGGTGAACCCCAGAGATCACAAAGATGTGAAATTTATATATAAATAAATTATTTACAAAAAATAAAAAAAAAAAAGAGGTGGCTCCGCCCCACAGACACTGGGCTCCATCCCTTCTCACTTCCACAGGAGGAGGGGCCTAGGCACTGGCTTGTGAAGCTCCAGCTAGCTTGGCCTGTGGGGGCTGTGCATGCCCTGATTGGCATGCACCCCCAGCTGCCAGCCTGCCAGCTGCTACAACCAATTGCGCACCCACCAAGCACCCTCTGCCATCAAGCTGGCTGGTAAGAGGGCATCGGGGGCTGGCCTGGGAGACATGGACCAGACCAGGCAAGCAAGAAAAGACCCACTCAGGGTCAGGGAAATGGTGGCGGGGAAGGGGGGTCTTGCCAGTTCACTCTCACTCCACTTAGTCCTCAGGAGGAATAAGAAAAACAAACTTTGCAAACAGCGACATAGAACGCGAGAGGGACCAGATAAGGACCCTGCCAATACAACTGGGCAGGATGCAGAAGAAGGATCATCATAGAACATAATGGACTGGAGAAACAACCATGGTGAAAACCTATCACAAAAGTGTGCCCACAAACTCGTCAGGAATGGATGAACCAAGACCCCATTTCTGGATATGCCACCCAAGGAAACAAGGAGTCCCTCCCCACACGGTGGGAGAGGAGGTCAACAGCTTGGGAACTGGCTCCACAACAAATCAGCAAAGGGAGAGAGTAGAGATTATCCATAAAGGCCACTGGTGGATGCCTACCCTGAGAAATCTTATTACAGGAAATGACTCAGAGCAAGGCCCCTAAGCCAGAAGGCAGAGCAGTGGGGTAAAAAGGCAAAGGATATATACTGGGAGAATAGAATGGAACGGGCAGCCAGCAATGAGAAGACAATGTTAAACCTCAAATAAGCACGTACAGGCTGCCCAATGCAAAGCTAAAACTATAGCCATCATGCACATAATGTTGTGTACCAGGAACACAGTCCCTCACCTGTCAAATAGACACAACCACAGAAAAGGAAGAGAGACCTATGGACTGAACACAAATCATCAAACAATGAGGGAGGAGTCTGAGTGAATAGATGGACCATAGGGGTTGGGGTGTGGGGGAAGAGGGAAGGCATCCCAGCAACCATTTATCTATGTAAGAAATGTTTTTTAAAATGAATAATAAAAAATTAAAATTAAAAAAACAGGATTTCTCCCTCAGGCATGGTCATTATAGCTTTCCCAGTTTTG